>JASFCX010000430.1:0-11861 GCA_036937015.1 Crucibulum parvulum | reverse complement strand
ATGGTAATTTCCGCACTCTCGAAAATTCGATCAAGATGACACCTAAAATTAGTCGTGTTTGCTTGTCAACGACTGTACATCATAGTCCGGCTCAACCGGTCCGTGGTTTTCAGGTCAAGTCGTGGCAACACTACAGTCGCGGTTATTCCCGCCGGCAGAAAAGTAGTTTGCATACCGGCGCTAAGCAGAGGCAAATTAACATTCGAGGACATTACAGCAGCTGTAACGGTGTGACGCACAGCATTTAACACTCCGCACACTACTGCTTGACGCTTTGAATCCCCACAACCATTGATAATCTCTTACCACCCGACTCCCTTGTACTGGCAATGTCGTCCAAGTGTGCGAACGATCCTCAGTTGAATGCAAGGCACGGAATCACCCAAGTTGGACAGGGATATGATTTACAAAACACAGTGGTGGGTAGCAAAATAGCATCGAATATAATGACGCGCAACTGATTTCATCTACACCCCCCAGGTTTTAGACGACCAAATTGAGATCATAGACCCTCTGTACTATAAGATGGGTCCATTTGGACAGATTTATAAAGGCATACTGAAGGACACTTCGAAGAAATCGGTTTATGTATTTATTTTTCTGTCATGATTAGATCGTTCTTGACTGCAACCCGGAATTAGGTGGCTATAAAAGTTTATCGAGGAGCAGATAAAGTCAGTGGCTCCGAAGAAGAGAAAGAGAAACTCAGAAAAGTAAGCATATCAAAATATACCCGAACTGACTTAATGTCCCATCCAGAGATTTAGAAGGGAACTTGCGATCTGGGGCCAGCTTAATCATCGAAATATTCTTCCACTGTATGGAGTGTATACTAATACTGAACTCATCGTCACACCATGCTTTGTCTCCCCTCTGTGTCCATTAGGAGATGTCATTTCGTTTCTAAGTGAAGTTTTAGACACAAACAGAGCTATCCTTGTAAGGCCTTCTTCGTTATCTTTATTAACACAAGTTGATGAGTTTTAGGTACATGATATAGTGATGGGGTTGAAATATCTCCACGATAGTAACGTCATCCATGGCGACCTTACAGCTGTATGTTTCGACCATTCTCCTATGTACTGGCCTTTCTAATAATCTCTCATAAGCGGAATATACTAGTCGCAGAAGATCCTGGAGAAGGAAAGTTCGTTGCACAAATCAAAGGAATGGGTCGAATTTCCCGTATTTTCGATGAGACAGGATTTACGACTATCTGTTGTGTGGGATTGAGGTATTTATTTTCAGTACGAATGTGGAGATACCTACTTTACAGCATTTTCTTAGACACTGCGCACCAGAAATTCTTTTGAGCGATTCAAAGGACGTCGGCAATAATATTTTGACCCCGGAATCTGATATTTATAGTTTTGGTATGCTCGCGCTGGAAGTTCGTACCCATCATTTTGACATTCAGATGCGTTGGACTAAAAGAGGTGTATTAGATTTTTAGCGGAAAGAAACCTTGGTACAGCTTAAACGACCTGCAAGCATCAATTCGTGCGTTGATGAAACACATTCCGCCGAGAGAGAATTACGATTCCCTGTACCTTAACGATACAATCTGGGATCTGCTAAAAGCATGTTGGTCGTACCTTCCAGAATCGCGACCCTCGCTGCAGATAATTTGTGATCTGTTGTCTGTTCAAATTGCTATATTCAAGCAAGTGCCACCAAGAATACCTCCACCAGCACCCCCTTTGAAACGTGATATTGTAGATGAATACAATAACGAAATAAATTCCCCCAAGGTAAATGAGTTTGATTTGAAATCGCTGCTGATTTATACTGAAGACGAATACGAGAAGGATCTTACGGGGCTGGTACATAAGTCCAGTGATAAAACAGTTGGCCAGGGCGGCTTCTCGGACGTTTTTCGGGGGATACTAACAGACGAAGGATGTCAACGAGAAGTAGCTTCAAAAATTATACCGTATGCTGTAGGTTGTTTCTAAATGTTACGGTGCGGACTCCTAGGTTGCTATAAAGGTTTTACGATGTTCAAGTTCAGATAATGATAGTTATAATTTGGGGAAAGCTGGACGTGTACGAAACATTCTCTGCGATGCTGATACACGATCACTAACTAACCTATGCACAGCGTCTTAATCGTGAGGCAGGTGTTTGGAGAACTCTGATACATGAGAATGTTTTACCATTTCTTGGGCTATGTGATGGTTTCAGCATTCTACCAGCGATGATATCTCCTTTTTGTGGGAATGGTTCCATTCAACAGTATCTGAAAAAACATTCTGATATCAATCGCCGTTCCCTGGTATGACTTCAAAACCCTGATTGCTTATCCTCTATATACTAATGACTTCCAGATATCAGATGTTGCTCAGGGCCTTGCGTATCTACATATGAAAGAAGTCATCCACGGTGATTTAAAAGGAGTGAGTCGTATCACAAGTCCAGCAGCCCTTAAAAACCTTTAATATATTTCGGTATATCCAGGATAACGTTTTAATTGGAGATGACGGGTCAGCGCTTCTGTGTGATTTTGGACGATCAAGGATAATAGGGGGTAATGACTTGACTACAGTATTTGCTGGTGCAGGCAAATATATGGCACCTGAATTATTTACGGAAAGTACTCTTTCCAAAGAAACCGACGTTTACAGCTTTTCTATGATTGGAGTTGAAGTACGTGAATCATTTCAGTTCATGTGTGGCATTTCAGTATTTGAACGCAATCCCTTCTGCAGATTCTTACCGGTGAACCACCGTACCCTAAGCTTGGAGGCGGCATCTTCTTCTGTTTTCAACAGATTATTGATGGACTACGACCACGTCAAACTGACTACGACAATCTTCCTCCAGATACTGACGATCTTTGGCATCTCTTTACAGGGTGTTGGAATGTAGATCCTATTGTTCGACCAGCAATGGACTCCATCGTAACACATCTCTCCACTCGTGTAAACTAATTATGTGAATGATCTGAAGTACATTTCACGCGTTATGCATTCTTTGTACACCACGAAACGGATGGTTTTATGCACGAGCCCATTGGTTACCGAAGAAGCAAAAGATAGGAACGGCATTCTTTAGACTTTAAAGGGAGCAGCCTTTTCGATACCTTTGTTTGAGTGAATCGACTATCTTGCAGCAAAATCCACTGACAGAATGCAATCAAAGACTATACCGCAATACGCTGACAGTTTCCACACCACAACTGCAGAAAAAATCTGTGAATCTTGCAGAAGATTTTCAAAGAGCCACTTCAAGCGCAAAGATACGTATCATAGGAAAGGGGTCATCAGTTATTTTATGGAGTCACTGATGAAGAATGAGACATGAATGGGCTGCTTACTTGCAGTCATCCGTTGACCGAAATATCATTAACTGTCGGACAGACTCAATCACCGTGCAAAGATCCTTATACGCCACGACTAACACAATCATGCCCTTCAAGCTGAATCTTACGACTCACTTTAATACCGTGCCAGAGCTAGCTTACATCGCCAATGCCATACTGGCACGTCCACGATACCCCATCAATATCATCAGCACCACATTGCCTGCAGTAGTGTCAGAAGCACCGAAAACCACCAGAAGCGTAAACTATTAACCAATCTAAATGCCTGCACCACCTATAACCGGACCGGCGCTCTTCTTGAGGATCGAGCTGGCCACCGACCAGCTGCGAGCGTCGATCGTGGATGAGAGCCTTGAGCTTGTTGGCGTGAAGAGTAGGCTTTGACACGGAGCTTCCAGTGGTGGCTGTTTCCTTCGTTCTAGGCGCTGTCGTTGCCACGGTTCCCGACGCTGATCGTTACGATGATTAGGACGCAGGGCGTGATCTTCACGACGCCTACACGACGCCGGTTGAGGTGTGGATCAAGGTCCTCGATGAGCAACGCTTTCCCTTACCTTCAGAAATTTCTGTACATTCACCTGCTCTTCTTCGCTTGGAGCGTAGGACCAAATATTTATTTGGGCTTCTCCAATATTCTTTGGCTACATGTGATCATTCTCACTATAAATACTCACCCCCCCGTGATCATAGATGCATTCTTTGAGAAGCTGGCCGGCAACGAGCACGTCCCTCCTCGGATGCGTATCCCGCCTCGAAGTTCCCTTAATTACTCCAAATACTGAACCTGGGCGGTTATTATCTGCTACTCTCCCAGCCTCTCTCATTAGCCCCGTCCACCACCACCACCAAAAACGGTACCGCCTTGCTATTCCTATCCCTCAATCATCTCTCCCTTACGAGGGCACTGCAACCCCGTTGTGCTGCTCATGCTCGGTCTGCTCCTCTCCTTCCCTGTGCTCAAGGAGCTAAAAATGAAAGTGCTGGACGCCTGGGGGAGTTTTGGAGGGGCTTTAGCTTCCTCTTCCTCTACCGGTTCTGATTCGTTCGATTGCTTCACTGCGGTTGCTGTTGATGGAAGGCTTAGGTTCGAAGGGGAATACGAAGACACAGATATGGAGGATGCGGAACCCAGGCCCTACCGAGGTCGTTGAAGAGGATCGTACTCTAAGCGAGACCCACGCCAACGATAAGAGTAGTAAGAAGGGGGAAGCAGAGCACAGCGCAGATGAATGACTGGGTGAATTTGGAGAGGATGCGAATGCTGGAGAGACGAGCTGGGACGAGGGACGAAGGGGAGGTGGTTGTGCTGCAGAGGAAAGAGCGTGTTTAGTGTAGTCGTCTTGTCGTTGCCATCGTTGGAATCAGCCGTGTTCGTGCATCATGGTTGGTGGGGCCTGTACCAATGCCATCGTCGGACCAGCCGCCAACGACGTCAGTACTCGAACCGCATGACCTCCTTTAGCATGCCCCTTTACGTTTGCACTATCAGTCGTTTGCACTATTTCTGGCGCCATCACGTCCTGGACGCCGTCGCAGCCTTCAGCTAGTACGACATCGCATATGTCTATTTCATTGAACCAGTCATCGATCTGAGTCAAGATGGACACAGCTGCTCGCCTCGTTAATTATACGCTTGCTTTTGTGTTTTAATGTGTTGCTGGATAATGACATCGAATCCTTGCACTCGGTTGGATCCCGCCGCGTGTCTCGATGGGTATGAGCACCTCTTAACGCATATGATCGTGATCAACCGTGTATCACACCCCAGCGCGGATACCGATCGCGCTGATACGAGGTTGTCTGGCGTGGTTGGAGCTGATGTCCGAGATAATTGACGGCGTTGGTGGATTCAGTTGGTTGGTGAGGAAGCTAAGGATGTTCGACATCCGTGTAAGTACAATACATTAGTTGATTTTTGTCGGTAATCGCAGCATTTTCTATCAGCTTTCATACAGTCTATACCATTGAAGTTCATACATACAGAATATCTACTCTACAGATAGTATACCCACTACGTCATAATTATACCACATACTTCCATTCTCATATTAAATATGCCTATCATAATCCTTTGTAGGGCCACAACCGACAATTCAATTTCGATTGATGTGCAGCATGTCATCCGAAAAGGAAATATCCACTCTCCTCATCCCCCGTTCGTTCATTCTTTCCGTTCCTCATCTCCTTTTCCCTTATTTATCCTCTCTTCACTTCTCACATGTATTTCTCCCTTCAACTTATTCCTTCCTTCTGGATAGTAAGACGGAGACCAAGCGACGATAAGGAACACAATAAATGGCGCTCAAAAAGGGGTGACTAAAGTGCTCGTGGGTTGAATGGTAAGACCTTCTCTTGGCTATAGAATCGTTCGTTACTCTTCTGTGTTTTCATGGCAGACATAAGAATTAACATGAGCAGGAAAAACTTACAACCCGTCACTCGACCCCAAAAAGCAAAGCCTTTGTCTACATGGACACCTATCTTGACTATATGAAATCGCCACTAGTTTCGGTTTCATTTCGTTGTTGCAAGAGAAAAAATTTATTCAATGCGTCTCACTGTACGTAGCACCGACTTCGCAGGTGATTTTGATAAATTCTCAAGTAAGCCATTATATAATACATGTGAAGTGAACACTAAACACTTATACCTCAAGACGATGAGCCGAAAGTAACCTGAATATCTGTACAAAGAGAAGTGTAGCGCAACTGCAATTCATATTCCATCGTATCCAAGGCCGGAAAACAGGCGAGCATCAATCCGGTTGAAGTTCGCCTGTCTTGCGGTCCCGCAAATAATTTGCTGTCAAATTGAAATCAGAACGTGAGTGCTCGTGAAAAACGAGCAGTCAGGTTCTCGAAGTGGTCCGTTACTTCTTTGACTTTGGCGACACCACATACGCCGCTCTCGATGTGCTGGACTAGAGCCGAGATCACCTTGACCTTCTTTCCGCACCCCGGGCACTTAAACTCGTCCGCATCATGAGCGGGTGAGTTTAAGTGCGTATTGAGCGCTGCCAGGGTGCGGAATGTACGCGTGCACAGGGAGCACGCGTAGGCGGTTCCATTGAAAGATAGCTCTGTAGCGATCATGGTGGTAATGCTCGTAGGCGCGAACCCGTGAATGCGTCGATTAATCGAGATCTCAGGGATGATCTTGAGCGAATGAACAGCGGCTGTTACCTGTTGTCGAGTAATACGATGACACCCCGACTCGATGTGATGAGCGATAGAAGAGGGAGTCTTGAACAGCGATGTGCAGAATGGACACTTGAACGTCCTATTGTTGTGGACAGGAGATCTGCAGTGCTGGATGCCGCTCAGCAATCGATTCGCACCGTGACGAGATTGACAGAACTTACAGCAAAAAGAGCAGCTTCGGATTTGAAGTCTCGAGAACAGACAAAGCACCAGTTATGCAGCGAGCTTGCGGCGAGGTGCTGGTTGAGAGCATCGATGCTTACGAACCATCTGTTGCATCCATTGCAGTAAGGCTCATCCTCGTCATCAGACTCGGAGTCACTGCTCTCGTAGTAATCACAGTGCGCGGGAGAGTTTTCCAAATGCTAGAACAACTCGATCAACCATCGTTAACGACCAAAGCAAGAATAAGCACGTACGTAGTTTAACTCAGAGATATCCTGGAAGCATTGTTTACACTCGTGGCATGGACGACGATAAGGATGGCCTTTGGCGGAGCAATGGGAATAGAGACCTTTGTTGGAGGAAGAAAAACCGCAATCAACACTGGGACAGATAGGCATGTTGGAGGGAAGAATAGTAGATGGGGGACTTCTGTCGTGGGCTTTAAAGAGCTACAGTAGGCGCCCATGCCTCCTTCTGGGGTCCAAGTATCTATAGCCTCGCTAGTCAGTTGTCACTTGATCGGAATTCTTCAGAAAGTAATGAGAGATAACCCTGATAAGACTCTATAGCTTCGGGACCAAGTGAACACGTGTTACGTCGTTCTTTTGAATCATGATTCGTCGAGGACTTTGAAGGTTCCCCAGACTTAAGCTGCCCAGAGAGTTTTTAACAAGAGTTGAACATTGGACTGGACAGATGTTACAAATATTTATACAGAAGTGTCATAATTTCCTATGTTACCTAGACTTTTATAATACTTGTTTACCTTTCAACTTCCTCGTGGTTTTGCTATATGCAGAGAAGATACCGCCATATTCCTCGATGAGCTATCTTCTCTTCAGGAGGTGTATAATCACAAGTCTAAATTCCAACAAATCAGCACCAAAGCAACACGCAGACCGCCCGTTACACTGATCACCCACCAAAACAGCCGCAGCACCAAAGCAATACTCAGATTGCCCACCAGATTTATCATCAACCGAATATGCCCGAGCTGGTGAAGTATGGTCAGCTGCTGAATATGCTTCACCAGCTCGGGCATCAGCGACCGATGTGTCTTTACTGGTCTTCGACTCTGTTACTACGGAGTCCTGAAGATTTTCTCCCGGAGTCAATGAGTTCCCTTTTGAGTAGTCAGTCCTTTCTTTGACTTTAGCGTTATCGTGGCATACTCCGCTCTCGATGTGCTGGACTAAAGCCGAGATCACCTTGACCTTCTTCCCGCATCCTGGGCACTTAAGCTCGTCCGCATCGTGAATGGCCGAGCTTAAGTGCATATTGAGCGCAGCCAGGGTGCGGAAAGTACGCGTGCACAGACAGCACGCGTAGGCGGTTCCATTGAAGGATCGCTGTGAAGCAATCATGGTGGTAATGGTCGTAGAGGCAGGCACGAACTCGCGCATGGGACGATTAACAGCAAGCTTGGGGATGATACTGAGCGAATGAACAGCAGCCATTACCTGACACCCCGACTTGATATGATGAGCTAAAGAAGAGGGGGTGTTGAACTCCGATTTGCATAATGGGCACTTAAACGTCGTGTTGCTATGGATAGAAGACCTGCAACGGTGCTGGACGCCGCTTAGTAATCGCACACCGAAGAGATCGATAGAACATACAGAAGAAAGAGCCGCTTCGGTTTTGAAGTCTCGAGAACAGTCGAAGCACCAGTTATGTAGCGAGCTTGCGGCGAGATGCTGATTGAGAGCATCGATGTTTACGAACCGCCTATCACATCCATCGCAGTAAGGCTCCTCCTCGTCATCAGACCCGGAGTCACTGTTCTCAGAGTAGTCAAAGTGCGCAGAAGAATTATCCAGATGCTAGAAAGAGCTCGATCAGTCATCGATAACGATGAGGCCAAGAGTAAGTGCGCACGTCATCCAACTCAGAGATATCTTGGAAGCATAGTTTACAGTCATGACATGGACGACGAAAAGGATGGCCTTTGGCGGAGCAATGAGAATAGAGACCTTTGTTAGAGGAGGTAAAACCGCAGTCAACAGAGGGACAAAGAGGCATGTTGTTGGGGAGAAATGAAGATAGGATCATTCCGCTGCGGTCTTTAAAAGACAGCATAGGCGCCTTGCATGAGAAACCAAGCCACCTGTAGGCTATTGTAGGTCCAATCTCTACAGCTTCCGGAACTGAGTGAACACGTGTTAAGACCTTCCTTTTCAGACATGTCCTGGGGTTTCGTTCACAAAAGTTGAAGAATTCACTCACTAGCGGATAGAACTTACTAACTTGTAAAGACCATAGACGGAATGCAGCAATGCTCCCAGGGAAAGGGAGAAAGTAAGAAGGCGCTCGACCAGGTAATGTTGCCGACGAACTGAACAGAGTTCATCGTAACTACGCTTCCAACTTGTTTCGCTTTATAGCTCTTCATGACCACCTACCTGCGCTCCATCTCCCGCCCCTTCCTCTACGCGTCCCTCTCTTTCCGCAGTCCGGCCTAGCTCGTGAGGGTACTGGAAAAGCTGGAGGGACTGACTGGGCGGGTGCAGGTTGGGTGCTCTTTATTCATCTATGCCTTCGCTCTCTTCTGCCATGTCGTTGGGAGATGAAGCCTCCCCGGAAGTCACAAAACGCCTCATGATATCCTGCGGCTCCTCTCTCTTGCCGCGCCAACCTTCTACACGTTAGATATGAGAGTCAGGATCCCGGCGACGAGCACATCCCTCCTCGGACGCGTACTCCGCCTCCCGTTTCCTTTACTCAAGAGCTGAACGCGGACAAGTATCATCTGTTCCCTTCTCTCCCTCTTCCATTTGCCTCGTCTACCACCACCATCATCACTAAAAATGGCCACACCTCGCTCTTCCCATCCCTCACCCATCTCTCCCTACGAGGGCACCGCAACTCCGCTGGGCTGCTCATGCTTGGCCCGCTTCTTTCTTTCCCTGCGCTCAAGGAGCTGCAAATGGGAGAGCTGGGCGCCATGTGGAGTTTTAGTATTGAGTCGGAAGGGGTTTGGCTTCCTCTTCCTGCCGCTGTTGATTCGTTCAATTGCTTCACTGCGGTCACTGTTGGTGGAAGGCTTAGGTTCGAAGGGGAATACAAAGACACTGATGTAGAGGCTGCGGAACCCATGCCCTACTGAGCTCGTTGAAGAGAACCGTACTCCAAGCGGCACCCAGGCCAACGATGAGAGCAGTAAAGGAGAAGCAGAGCACGGCACAGATGAAAGACTAGGTGGTGTTGGAGAGGATCCGGATGCTGGAGGGGACAAGGATGGAGTGATTGTGGTTGTGCTGCCGAGAAGGGGCGTATTTAGCCGTCTCGTCGTACCATCGCTGGAATTAGTCGTGTTCGTGCGTCATGGTTGGTGGGGCTCATACCAATGCCTCCGTCGGGCCCACCGCCAACGGCCTCAGTACTCGAACCACATCATGGCCGTGTTCGAACCGTATCACCTTGGACACACCTCTTTACGCCCCTGCTATCAGCTGCTTGCTCTATTTCTGGCGCCGTCACGTCGCCATCGCAGCCTTCAGCTGGTAGGACAGCGCTCATATGTCCAGTTCATTGAACCATTTATCGATCTGAGTCAAGATGGACACAGTTGCTTGCCTTATTGTATATTTTCTATTGTGTTTCAACGTATTGCTGGATAATGACACCGAATTCTTGCACTCTGTTGAATCTCGTCGCGTGTCTCGATGAGTATAAAAGACTTGTCTTAACGCATATGATTATGATCGGTCGTGTATCACACCCCAGCGTGGTTGCTGATCGCACTGGTGGGGGGTTGTTTAGCATTGTCGAAGATGATATTCGAGATTGATCGAGGTTGTAGTGGATTCAATTGGTTGGTGATGAAATTTTCGTCGCTTATCACCGCATTTCCACCAGTTTTCATACCATCAATACTATTGAAGTTTGCACATACAGAATATCTACTCTACAGATATATCCACTACATCGTATACCACCTACTTCCATCTTCATATTAAATATACCTATTGTAATCATTTATATCATATGATCGAATCGAGTAATCTTTGTAATAGGGCCACGACTGAAATACAATGTACAGCATGTCATCCGAAAAGGAAATACCCACTCCCTCCCTCCTCTGTTCGTTCATTTGTTCCGCATGTCATCCCCCTTTCCCTCTCTTTCCTCTCCGCCTCACTTCTCATATTTTTACTCCCTTCCACTGATTCCTCTAAAACAGAGGGAAAGTGACGACAAGGAGCATAATGGACAGCGTTGTAACCCAGTGGTTACGGCGACAGATTCATGTCGAAGCTATGGTATCCGATTATTCATCTGTTCTTTGAGGGCACAGGTTCAAATCTTGTTGGCATCTATCAAGGTTTAATAGCAGTTTATGGCTATTGAATATCAATACGGAGAAGGAGAGGACCTAGAGTTCGGGATTATCTTTTTGATTAGTTATTTCATTATGAAGCTACCCATTTGTTTTCGTCTAAGGAAGTCCCAAAATTAAACGGAAATGGCGACAAATGTTTAAAGCGCTAGTAAATAACCTTAAGAGCCAATAAATTCAATGGGTAGCACCTCATCAAATCAAATACCCACAGCGACGATTCACGAACGTCCGAAGTATGTTCATAGGGATATCCGTCATTACAAAATTTATATACCGCAGATCTTCAATCGTAGCACTAATTTCATTTGTCTCAGAATACTATTTGAGCGCTGTGGTAATAGAAAGCTCCATTGCACCGAGTATAAATGTAGGGTGATATTATAACTCCTATGCTAGTTAACGAAACGCCTCAAGCACAGAAATCATTCTTTCCTCCTCCACCTTGGTTACACGTCTTGCTGCCTCCCATGTCGCACTGCTTTATCAGGTTGATAATTCCAGATGACCCGCCAATACACTCAAAAAGCATATTATCGTATGGATGATCTTGGACACCAACAAATTCTTTCCTATCATGAAGATGCTGACTGATTTGTTCTCCGTAACCCTTCCCTGATATAGAGAGCATATGTGAGCCAACGATATATCATGATGAGAGAAGCATGGAGTACGTACCGATGTACATGAGGGTACTGCCGCAATAATTAAGACCAGGGGTGCAGTTAGCTGCGAATGCGGTGCTGCTGGCGACAGCGAGGACGATGAGAGAGTCGATAAGTCTCATGGTAGATGATTTACTTGATGTGTTCGAAGTTTGAACTGAGGAAACTAG
>JASFCX010000429.1:0-11865 GCA_036937015.1 Crucibulum parvulum | reverse complement strand
CGTATTAAGCACCCGAGGCAGTCAGCCTCAAGCGCTTATGAGGTGCTCCGAGGGAAGCGCGTCCACTTCCTACAGTGGACGAAGGTGGCGGGCGTTGTAGGAAACTTTAACGAAGTCAGCGACAGCGGATGGTACCAAAAATGGAAGGGCGGCGGCGAGGGTCCAGTAGGACAAAGCCATGGGGAGGGTGCAGATAAAGCAAGCGGAGAGATGGAGACAGCCAAGTGCTTTTGCTGGATTTCTGCCCAGCTTTATTCCCGGTGTTGACTCAAGGACTCACGATAGTTATCCTTGTTTGGTGGGATGATCGGTGGCTGTGGAAGCTTTGTGGCGTCAATTGTTAAAACGGCAGTCTTCAGCCGCATTCACTTGTGCTTCACTACACTCACTCTACAGGTTTTTTGTTCCTCAGTACCACAATTAAAGTACCCGTTACTATCAATGGCTACCGAAGAGGTTAGTTTACCGTCTTCGCGCCTTTAATCCACATGACAGTAACCAGGAACAGCGGGATGAACAGTCCCCCTCTTCTTCAAGATCATCGCCTCCACCTTTGTTCAAACTTCAACTGTCCATGAGCAGTATTCTATTTCGTAAACCTACCGGCCCTAGAACCAGAAGATTAGGTCTCAACACCTTTTTGAAATGTGGACATTATGTCGATCTAGCTGAAGCAGAGACACTCACGTATGTTGCCAAGCACACCTCTATCCCTGTCCCAAAGGTCCAATGTGCCTGGCGCTCCGATGAAATCACCTACATCGTTATGGACCTTGTGGACGGTGTCCAACTCTCTTCTGTGTGGCACAAGATGTCTGGGACAGCCAAGCGCCGGGTCATAGACCAGTTGAAAGACTATCTTGCACAGCTTCGCTCATTAAAACCTGCAACGAAGGGTACCATCGCCTCTGTTTATGGCGGCCCTCTCCGAGACATTCCTCGTGTTGGCCTCGGCCAATTTGGGCCGTTTGCTAACCAGGACGAATTCCATCATTTTCTTCGACGAGGCTGTTCGCTTGATAGGTTGAAGGGCATAGAGGGTAGCGATAAGTTGATCAACGCACACACTCACCAGTATTCAATTAAATTCACTCACGGAGATCTTTACCCGAGGAATATAATGGTTAAAAAAGATGGTACAGTCGCCGGTCTTATTGATTGGGATTGTGCAGGTTGGTACCCCGAATACTGGGAGTACACGAAAGCGAATTTTACACCATTTGCTCCCGATGACTGGCTGTCAAGCACTGGGGAGATGACGGAGCGATATGAGGAGCAACTGGCAGGAGAAAGATGGCTGCAAGGACGCGGCGGTATCCTGTTAACTTAACTACTGTAAGAACATATCTCAGTGACTCAATCTTAACGTGTCGCCTTTGCTAACCATCCAATCCAAGGTCCCATTGATTGAAACTTGTAGAAGATATGGAATGGATAGGGATGTTAATAAATGGGTTTCAATGTCTATACACCTCTTCAGGCTTCTGTCAATTTACTACGTTTTGAAAGCATTTCTATAATTACTCTGAAAGGATTCATATTTTTCCAATCCCTAACAAATTGCGGTAAAATGAATCTTCTATTGTGTTTCAAGGCGAAAAAGGGAGCCACAAAATACCGTTCGTCCATTCAAATTCTCACAAAGAATGGGTGACACGACATGTTAATGAGAAAGAAACTTTGTGTGTAGTATCTTACATCGATAATCTTGTTCTAGGAAACTCTCGCCCTTGTGATTCTCAAAACCGGAGTTACGTACTTCATCAACGGCTAGTGACGGATGACTCTTCGCATGGCTGGCTGGGGTGTGTGTTTGTGTGTTGTGGCTTATCAAGCGGGTGTGGGCAAGGCCTGGGTGCAGCCCTAATCCCACTCTGTCAGCGTTTGATGAATTTTTCAAGGCGCAAAAGGGATCAACAAAATGCCGTTCGTCCATCCAAACTCTCGCGAGATGTGTATGACGTAACATGATCAGGAGAAAGAAAAGCTGTGTCTTATTACATCTATAATCTCGTTCTAGATGATCTCGCCGTGGTGATTTGAGTGAGATGCTTCATTTTCATCAGCGATTGGCATCTCTTCGCTTGTGTGAGGTGTGTGTTTGTGTGCTGTGGCTTATCAAGTGGGTGTAGGCAAGGCATTGGTAAGATATAAATTGGCATCTGAATGACTGTTGGAATTCTGGAGATAAACACAGTGAAGGTCATCAGAAAGGAGTCTATGTGTTCAAATGGGTCGCTCTTCCAGACCTGCTGTAGAAGATGTCCATTACTACGGATGCCAACCTGATCAAGCTTCTGCATTCTCGTCCACATTAGTATATTCGATGAGTGTATACCCCCAATGTCGCTTCCCACAGGAGCAATTGCAGATAAAGTGGAGGTGCTCAAGGGGGCAGGCTGATGGATCTTCACCTCCTTGCGACCGTGCCACTATCCATTATCCTGGTCTCGCATATTCTCCTTCTGTACATGTGTGCATCGAGAGCACTAGCTAAGTGTAGTAAATCCAGTCATAAGTGAGTACATCGATTCTCCCGCGCTGTGGCGCTCTTGCTGTTCTTGTAGTCATACTGACCTGCTGCTGTTCTTTTAGTGCTTTATACTACTTTTGATTGTGTTGTGGCTTATCACGTCTTTTGCCCTGAAACTCACGCGCACCTCCATTTGGGTTATCCTCTTCAATATCTTGTGCGTTATTAGTTGGAACTGGCGAAAAACAAAAGTTCTAACACATGCGACCACTGTACTATTACGACCTAGTGTTCACAGGGTATGATTCATGACAGCAAGTGTCCACTGGGCTGGTGTTCATCACTTGGGATGACCTATGACTGAACAGATGGGGTGTTCGCTAAGCTTGGAATTCAAAAAAAAAAAAAAAAAATAAACAAATTGCACAGTGATGGATAATAGATTAAAGCCGCCTGGCCAATCCCAGTTGCAACTGAGTTCACTCTCATTCCAATACATCTAGGGGCCACAGGACCGGAAGTACTACATAATCAGGTTGTGTATTTATTGCGAAGCGCCCTTAATTGGGCACAAAGTTCGTTTCTCTCAAAGCTGTCAATATGGGCATTGAAAAATGGATGGGATCGCGATTGATATCTATACGATCTGGCCTTAAATGGCCTAATTTGGAGAAATTTTGCATTTTAAGCCATTTTCTGACTTGTTTTGGATGGCGTTCAGTTTACGAGGCTCTATGACAGATGACTGAACACTAGGTCGTAATAATACAGTAGTGAATAGTGAGTAGTGGCTGAGTTATGACTTACCTTCAAGTACAAGCACAAGCAAACATGGAACCCTCCGCATGCACACCCACTGAAGATCTGCTCAATTTTGCTTGGATTTGAACTCCACTTATTTGCATCGATCATATATAGTATATCGTGTGGTATAGCGACAGAACATGACTGAAAGTTAGAACTCGTGTACTTAGATGTTCTATTTGTTTTCATGTTTTATTCTTTTCCCCTTTCGTTATTTGGATGGTATTTATGTATTTAAGTAGCTATGAATTATATCAACTCAGTACCTTGTGCACTGAACAGACCAGCCCCAGAGAGATCATTCTGCAACGCATCTTCTAATCGTTCCCTCAACAGAATTTGTACATTTCATTATCAAGTCCACTGTTTATCTCAGGCAAGTACAATTCCATAACTCTGTGGCGTATTCTGTGCTAAGATCCTCGCAGAAGTAGTTCACAAATTAGCGATCAGATGAATTTTCTAGGGAAGAAATCATCAAATAAGCACCGTCTCTACCTCACACTCCAACATCGCCACGGGCTTCCAGGCTTTCATTGGGGACTTTTACTTGCCCCAAAGGTAGAGAGCAATGATCCTAACGATAAACACTCCTGGCTCTTTCACGTAAAGAATTCTGAGGTGGATTTCGATCAGAGCTGGCGCTACGAATGGAAGAAAGTCAACACGCTCTTAAGCACCTCTGTCATTGCCCGACATTTACTGGCGAAATTTGACGCTAGCATTACAATTGATACCCTCGCGAATGATATTCATCACATTCTGAAGGATGTACCTGTTATTCAGGGTAATCCCTTATGGACGTGTCGAGTTTGGGCTGAGGAGGCTATGGGAGTGTTAAAAGGTGCAGGTGGGAATCTTGGAACAATTCCCTTGGTGAGTAATGAGAGTGAGCTTGAGAGATCTATCATCATATTCGGAGAAGAGGCCATGACTGAACTTCGGAAGCCGGGAACGACAATCACAAGCATAGATCAACTACCTCACAAGGATATTCGGGTTTAATAGCTAGAGCTTCACATGCTAGTGAGTGAATTTTTATTGTGTAGTTTCGACTCTGGCGAGTATTGATCTGTTTTGCTCATTCTAGTTCCATTGTTTCTCTCACTCTAGTTCCATTGTTTCTGAATTCTCGACTTTAGTCAGTAGTGTCTGCGAAATAGCTGCCAGTGTCACGGTGCGCCTTGTTGTGACTGGCAAGTTGCAACTGTATATAAACTCATTGTAACTACATGCATGGCGTAACTATAGAAAATACAAAAAAATGATGTGGATATGTACACACTTTAGTAACTCTCAGCTAGCCTTGATTTTTTTAACATATTCCGAGTTTATGAGATAAGAATCGTTCCTTTCACTGCGAGCAATTGCCCATACATTTGGCAAATATATTTTGAATATATTTAATATAAATTCATCAATATATTCATCATATATTCGCCGAATGTTATATCGAATATGTTTTGAATATGTGATTGCAAAGATGTTAAGTAGCTAAAATTAATTGGACAGCTGATTGGTTGGTACACACGTCACATGAGCGCTGTCTGCCCGCCGCCCGCCTTCCCTCCTCCCTCCTGCTCATCGTCTCCCACAGTGAGCACGATGCATATGTAGATGGGGATACCCTACTTTCGACACTGTCACATTCGCAGACCGGGATATGGATCGATGGCAATTCAACAAAGAAAATGATTTTGCAGTACAATTACAGGACTTACAGTGTCCATGGGTATTCCTTCAGTAGTTCTTTGCTTCCCGTGGTTATGTGTTATACTGTCCTGATCCGCTGTCGTAAAACTGGGATCTCTACCCAGCGCTGACCATTGGTAGCATTAAACTTGTGAACCTCAATTTCGGTACGCACTTGGAGTTTACACTGATGACAAATATATCATGTTTGCTTTTTTTTCGGTAAGCTTTTATTGTCACATTAAACTCACATCGTCTGACTTTGTCGTAAGCTATGTGTATGGCCTGCGCATGATGCACAAGGACGGGAAGTAGTAATTAAGTATTGCACATTTTATTTGCCTCGCTGGCTGTTCTTAGTTCTCATGTTCAGGCTGGTATCGGGACGCATACCTTCCGACGAGCTCAAGATACTCCAACGATTGAATACCTCAAAAGTACGAGCAGATCCTCGGAATCACTCGATTTACATCCTTGACTAAATAATCTTCGACGGCCTCATTTTTGTGATCATACCCAGGTAATATCCAGGCTATCATGAGCAATTATTTCTTCTGCTTACCACCACCCAGGTGGGACAATGCCTTCGGCCACGATTTTCATAACGTACGAGAACTCATGCACTTTACTGACGCTATCCTCGAGGTTAGTGAGCTGTCTGCTATACCACATCCGTACACTTAACAAATTGAGATTTCCTTGCTCTCCAGGGCATTGAATTTTTGCATGAACATCATATCGTCCACTGCGACTTCTCAGAACAAAATACTGGCATGAATGTGCTTACAAACGTGCATGCGTCTTATTTGACAGGCCTCCACGACCTATTTGTCTCACAGTATGCGATATACGACTTTGACTGGTCGTTGATATACCCATACAACACCATGCACGAAGATGTTACAGTGACAACGCATTTCGACTTCAGCTTTCATCTACGTGGGTTTCTGACTCCATCCGGTCCACACAATCCCTTTCAAATCGATGTTCCTTCTGTAAGATTGATACCACAACGTTGGGTGCGGGTGAGCAACAATTGTGATGTTGTGGGAGTTGCTGTATTCACAAAACCTTTGTAGCATATTGAGGATGTTGTTCCCGACATTGGACCCTTTTTTGAATCCATGGTTACGGGTGATACAACTAAGCGCTTCACAGCCTGTCAGGCTCTACTTGAGTTTCGGAAAATACACTCGCGGCTCTTTCCGTCACAATTGGACAGCTTGGTTAAAGGTCGGTTTGGGATAATGGTGTGTATCGGCCTTTATGGGAATGAATTTAAATTATTGAAATTGCTCTTTAGGACGTATTAAGACGAAACTTGACTATCCAACGCAAATATAAAAGTCAGACTATGAGTACCCCCTTTATAAACTGCAGCTTCTGTTATATGACACCTCTGAAACGTACAATTAAAGTATGCTTTAGCTGATTAGTATACAACCACCGGCTTCTCTTCAGGTACCCTGTAAATCATATGTAGCCAATGTTGGGCCAACATCAACGTTGTAACTTTGGTCTCTATGTTAGTAATAAGGATGTGTTGAAGCCGTCAAGCACGAAAACATTTTGATTCTGCGAGGCTAAGGAAAAAGGCTGAACTCTTATATGTGCCTACTAGTGTATTCGGTGGGAAGTTAATATTTTGCAAGTCCAGGACGTATCTAGTCCCTTTTAAAGCTTATTACTGTTTGCATAGCTGCAGGGTCATTGGATTCTTTCTCCTGTTCTTCGTCCACACATATTATATGCCGCATCTTCAGTTGCTTATCAGAAGACTTACCCCGTTGATTTGTGTTTTTATAGACCGGACATCGTCACTCATCGCGATGAATGTAAAAAGGCAAGGAATGAGGGTCCTCCTCACTTCCGCCGATCGCTAGTATACAAAATTCTCTGCTAGTCATTCAATCTGCTAATAATAATGCGATTTAGCTATGATCCGAGCCGTCGTGGAAGACAAATGTCAATACGAATGTGTAGCATGTGGTGGAGTCTGGAGATAAGAGACAGGTAGATCTACTGCAAAATTTACCGACTGAAAACATATATCTAACTAATAACTGGAAATGATCAGAACTGCACTGAATATAACAGAAGTTTTTGCGAACTAATCATATAGGCGAGTGACGGAACAAGCTGGCCTTATCACAGAACACGACAGGAGCACGAGCAAAATTCCATTCGCTGGCACCAATCGAAATAAATATGTAACATAAGATAAACATGCTTAATCCAAGTTCATCATATACAGAAAGCGGCATCTAAGATTTAGACAGGAAGAAATGTGCTTATACACCACCGCAACTCTTTTCTACTGATATAAGTGATTACTCCTTTTATTATTTTACACGTATATAAGACTTTTAGATATTGTAATACTACATCAGTAAAATTCTATTTGAATAAGGTGAATTATAAACTACTTATACACGCTTACTTCTTTGTCACTGATTATTCTCATTGCTTTACCTTATTTTATTCCGATACCCAAAGTTTGGGCGTATAGTACATACCGTACATCTGTGTGCTTTTATTCTTTCTAACGCAAGACAAAGCATTCATTAAACATCCTGCTCGCGTATTAAGCATCCCGTCAGGTCGACCACCACATAGAAGATACGTCCGAGATTACTAAGTGTTGAAATAAGCGAAGTAAACGTTTGGCCTCGGTGAGCTCGTAAGGCAAACGGATAGTGTACCTGCTCGAATGTACTCTACTTATATACAAAATATTTACATACTTAGATAAATATCAAATCATTAAACAGCCATAAAAATGTAAGTATGACTGCAGGAGGAGTCCGGATCGCACTGGCTCGTAACATTAGCTTTCATATTCCTACACCAAGATGTCGTGTGTCGCCTGAAAAAGTTCGTCTTACATGTCTAAAAGAAGATCCAAAAATAACTTTGGATCCAGATCCACCAGCCCTTTGTTGTTATTTGGTCATAGCTTCGCTGGTGTCACACCATAACAGCCTGTTGTTCAGTTCTAGCCAGTACAGCTACTTCTGCTGGGCCCTTAACAGCCTCAAACCTATAACCATGTTACGACAGGCTGACAACAACACTTCTGAATACGCTGCCAAATCACTTGTATGCGAAGCATGCTGGAATGGCAGTCCGTTCTCAATCCACGCCTTTCAGCTCATGCAAGCTGCGAAAGACGATTATCAATCTAGCGGCTACAGATCCTGTACCGTTACGACCAACCATTCATGCCTTGTGACATGTGACACCAAACCTATGGCTGAGCATCTCTTCATGATGCCGAAAACCTTGTGACAGACCCTGACAGACTTCAAGATCTCTTCATGACATCATGTCGGCAAGCTTGGTTTACTGTATATGGGTAGCTCTCCGGAAAAATTTTTGTTTCAGGAAATTTTTTGCAACTGTCACACTCTTTAAAATCTAATGTGACTTGTGACGCTTAGATATATCTCTTCACTTCATAGGGCTTTGTGATGCGTGACTGAAGGGTTGGTCGTAACGGTACAGTATATTACAACATGGGAAAGTATAAGAGCGTCCACAGCTAAAGGATGTAATTGGTGAAAACTTTTCAAAGGGAAGAATAAGCAAGGATCTCTTACGATCACTTATGCTTTGAGCATCCACGACGACACACAATATTGGCGAATATATAAACCATGGACTAGACATATAGAATATTCCCAGAACTATCCGCGATGCAGTGGTGGCTGTACACAATCTAGGAATCCGCTATCTATGGATCGACACATTCTGCATTCTTCAGGATTCTGACGAGGACAAGAATAAACAGATTGGACAAATGCATCGTATATATCAAAATGCGTACATTACCTTAATAGCAGCTTCTGCCATGAAATCGAGCGAAGGCTTCTTGCAAGATCGCCCAGCCCGAGTCCCGGATGCTCATATTCCATATCTATGTTAGGATGGCCAAGTAGGCACTGTATACCTGGCTAATGAAAGAGTGGAGGGATACGACGCAACTCGAGGCTATCACGATGAGTTGGAACCAGTGAATTCCCGAGGCTGGTGTTTTCAGGAACGTCTGCTTTCTCCTCGGTGCTTCATTTATGCCTCAGATACCCTAAAATACCACTGCCAAACCGAAACTGTCAATATAGGAAATGCCTTATGTGAGCCAATTACCGGCTTGCGACTGCCCAAAGACAATGTCGATGCCATTTTCTCTCGCTGTGCTTGGTTATTCATGATCTGGGAATACTCGAGAAGTGATCTCACAGTACCCGGAGACAGACTCATCGCCTTTGGAGGTATTGCTGAACAATTTTCTTGCGTATGGGAAGGTCGATATCTCGCAGGATTATGGGAGAGCACGTTGATCGAAGATCTTCTCTGGGAACAGCAGTTCCAAAGTAGCGTCGCTAGGCCTGATATCTATCTTGCACCCTCATGGTCTTGGGCATCTGTTTGAAAGCCTGCTGCCTGTCCGAACGCAGCTGGTACACTTTAGCCGTTAAGCAAAAGAAGCTATTAAGAAACGATATGTTTCTTAACGTCGGACAGTATATAAACTGATGGCTCGTCGTAAGTATGCCATGCTTACACTGTTCTGGGACATATCACAGCACCCAATTTTGAAACGCGAATGGCATCAGGTACTGATATTGGACGGTGCGAAATCCTGGAGTGTGAAGTGACTCTGGAGAGTGAGGAAGCACCGTTCGGAGCAGTGACGAGAGGGCATTTGAAATTGAATGCGCACGTGCATGAAGGGAGCTTGAGTTTTGATGACCCATCGAAAGGGCATAGCTTGAAAGTACAAGTTCCTCGAGATGACAGTGCGAATCGAGGTGGAGAATTGATCGAGCTAGGCTCAAGGTGGATAGCCATTATGAATCTTCTGCTGCAGTAGGCGAAATATGTCTTATCCCGTTGATGTGGGATAGAAGTTCATTCGTTGATGGTTTCATCGTAGTAGCTGCTAATGATGAGCAATTTCGTCGCGTTGGATGTTTTCATGCACGATATGGCAAGCTAGAAAGCTACTGGGTTGAAATGGGTATCAAACGGGTAGTTACAATAGTTTAAATGGTTTAGAGAGGAATTCCAATTATGATAGCATGTTACATGTAACCTCAGATCCAAATGAAATACAGGAGAAACGTAGATCCACTGCATAATTTACCGACTGAAAACATATATCCAATTGATATCTGGGAATGATAAGCACTATATTGCAGTTAACAGAAGCTTTTATGAACTAATCATATAGGCGAGCAGCCGAACGAGCTGGGCTTATCACTGAATATGACAGGAGCACAAGCGAAATCCCATTCGCCACCGGTCAAAACAAAAATATAAGAGAAGATAGACATACTCAATCCTAGTTCAGTAAGAGGAATACAATATGTTTACACACCACCACCACTCTTTTCTACTGGTATGCTGGTATGCTCAACCTCTTCTTTTGCTTTCTTGCAACAGGTGCATATGCGACGTCCTTCAAGTTACCGAAAACCTAAAACACAAAAGAGATATTCGTCAGCACAGTCAAACGAGAGAGAGTAGATAAGACACACCTCAACGAACTCCTCAAAGTCCATATCCTTCCTCTTCTTGAATCCCGCTTCCTCAAGGACATAATCATACCCCTTTCTCGACACACTAGCATATCCAGGAACGTCTTTTAACCAACCCCCAGATATCCTCAACCTGAACCGTATCTGCCGCTCCCATGCGCTTCTCAAACGCCAAGCGCAGCGCAGCAACTTCAACCTTCTCAAACCACGCCCTCGCAGGGCCATACGGAGCCGACTCCTTCACCGACGTCCCAAGGCCCACAGTCCTCATCACCGCCGACATCCCATGCCAAAACGCAAGATCTGCCTTCTCGATCAACCCACGGGGTTCGGGCTCAGGGATCATCATACGCTCGAGGTGCCCAGGTGCGAGATCCATACTGCTGAGGAACTCGACTGCGTCTTTGATCTGCTTCTTGCGTTCTTTGAGAGACCAGTTGAATTCATCTGCCATGATGTCGACGACGGGGGGGAGGGCTTCGAGTGCGACGTGGGCGTTGAGGAAGGAGAGGTAGGTGCGGCGGGCGAGGACGTCGATTGCGGTGAGGGCGTATTCGTGACGGACAGCGTAGCGTACTTCGGCTTCGATATCTGAGAAGGGATGTTTTAGCGATGAGATTGAGGAAGAGAAAAGGAAAGGGGGCATACAGGGATACTGGGGTGTCAGACGCGTTCCGTATAAAGGCCAGCTTTCGCCAGTCGGCTCAGCGAGCGAGCACACCGTCCAAGCGCGATCACCGTAATTCTCAGAAAGGTGTTTAGCAACCTCCGTTTCCAGACCCATACTGTAAGATCAAAAAACGATATCAGGCGCTCTGTTGAAGAGATCACATCATCAAATGCTCACAGTTTGAATCAACCCAATGAACATATTCCGACTCCATCCATGACTCCCCACCAGCCTCAGCGTCTCAGTCACACACCCACTCTTCAACCTCTTCTCCAGCCCAAACGCCTGAACCGCCACATCCACCGTCTCCTCCGCCATACTCCTATACGTCGTCCATTTCCCTCCCGCGATGGTCAGCACAAGGCCCTCCGTACTCGCCGCCCCGGGATTCCTCACAAGCGGGCGCAAGCCACTCCATGCACTCAACGCATCCCCACGGCGGACCTTCATATCCGGGCTGAGGTAGCTTATGACCTCCTCGAGCACCCACCGGATATCCTCCTCGTTCGCCTTGGGATCGCGCTCGGCGCTCGCAGGGGTGTCGGTAGTGCCTGCTCAGGTATTGCCTTGCCATGGGAGGAAGATGATGACGCGCCCGTCGGACGTGGCGGGGTCGAGCAGCCCCATTTTGCGTGGGGAGTAGTAGTTGGGGAGGGTGATGTGGATGCCGGAGGAGGGTTGGACGA
>JASFCX010000428.1:0-11866 GCA_036937015.1 Crucibulum parvulum | reverse complement strand
ACTGCTAAGAGTTAACTAGACAGTAGGAGAGAGAAGGGATTGGTGTATAGCACACGCGCAGGAATGAGAAAGTGAATACAGGTGAAAATGGGCAGGCTTAACGCGTGCTGTCACAAACGTCACGTAACTGATCACTTAGATCCTTTTTAGTCGTCAACTTTTTCGTTGCTCCTCGTCGTGTGCGATAAGCTGATGGTTCTATTTATACTCCACTCGAAGTACGTTCTTATACTGTGCACTATGCTCGATACACGTTCCACGCCTACTGCGCAAATGACACTCAACTACGACCAATCACCAGAATGATGGACGAAGGTTTAAACGAATAAGCATCGTCATCATCATCATTGCAGCACTGCGCGCCTAGCCCCGTCGCCATCATTGTCGTTTCTTATTTTCGCTCTCAACGTCGCCTGCTTACTCCACTCCCGCTTTTTCTCTCTACGTCCTCCCTGGTCCTTGAAGCCTCCTAACCACCAAGATGCTCTTTCCTCTCCATAGCGTGACAGTGCATGGCCAAATCCCCTTGCGCAAACAGCCACCGTCGTATCCTCTGTTGACCCGCCGCACCCGTTGTCACTACCCTCGCGGCGTATAGTATCATTGCTCTCATTTCACCGTCTATCCCGTCTCCGATACATTCCATGGCGTATATGATTGAGATGGCGGGATTGTCGATCCCGCACGTCGGAGCTGCGTTTCGGGAATTCTTGATTAAGATGTCCGTTATTAATCAAGTTTGTGAGTTCGCTCATCACCCCAGCTTTGTCTTCCTCCCATAATGAACCCAGCTGACGTCTCCTCCAGCGGGAAAGAACTCCTCCATCCAAGTCCTCTTCCTTAATCTCATGCGAAACACCGTCGAGCTTGCGGGCAGGGTGGTCATTCGTATGGGAGGAAACACACAGGAATATACCACCGCTGTAGATAAATTGTGAGTCGTGGAGTTATTACGAAGGAGAAGACCGATTTGAGCCAGACTGTAAATGTCATGGCATGTAGAATTTTGCGCCTCGCTGATTGTATTATGTTCTTATTTATCTCGTTGTCATCGATCATCTCCTCCCTTTGCTCCCTCTCCTCCTTCCTATCCGCACCTACGATGAAAAACCCTTGCTAACGCTTACTCCTCCCTCTAGACCTGCACCCCTGCTGTACTCTACTCGCTCAACCCCTTCTACCTCGCGAATAATATTTCTCAGCTGACGAATGTGAAGTGGTTTATGGTGAAGTGGTTTATGGATCAGTTTTTGATTATATTCTTCAGTCGATATTTTGCGTTTGCAGTTTGAAGTTGGGTGGTGCCAGTTGAGATAGGTAGCAGCTTGGCGTGAGATCCGGGCGAGTACAGTGGTGGTGTTGGGATCTGGTGTCGGCTGGTGCGGGCACACGGATGGTCTGTGTTGTCGGTAGTGACCAACGAGACGTGTCTCGATGGTCGTTCATTGTCGAATGGCTGTAGATGGGTTGATGTACTTGTCGTTGTGATTAACAGGCAGCCATTAAGTGCATATATGTCTTGATACCTGCCCAATAGGTTCGATATTGTCGTTCACGGCTACAGAGACCGCATCATTGATATGTTGTATTCGTCTGCCGGTTCCTTTCTCATTATAATGACACTCCATCCAACAATCGCTAACTATCTCCCTCTTCTGTTAGGTATCTCATTTCTAAACTTTTTAAGACGCAAGAGCGCGAGCACGAGAATATATAAGTCTTTGATGTACAGTCGAAAGGGTGCTCGTTCTTACGGCGCCTCTTCTTTGTCTCGACGTTGGACACTAATATATTTATATTTGAGCCTTATGATCAGCTTATACTCAGCTTTTTTAACTTCGCCTGATAGCGTTCAATTTTGAGCAGGACGGAAAATATTATACATTATAGTAATTTTATCCCTCGGATTCTGGGCTTTCATTGCATTGATATTGTACGTTCAAATACTTATCATACTATTTGTTCCACACTGACTGAATTGCGTGCGTAAGTCGCAAGTTGACTGACTGGATTATATTAGCTAAGTGAATATACTTGCATTTCAAGAAACTTGTAGATCGTACACATTTATTGACCCAAATTGAGCTTTTGTATGAACTTGGTGATATATCCAACAGTTGCGCTCGTAGCATCATAAAAGATCGCATGACCTTCGTTCGGGATTAAATGGCTCTCCACATTTATGAACAGCTGTGACATCTCCTCGATAAGTATAGTGACGTTGATATGAGCGTCAAGCGTTCCTCCAATGATTAATAACGGCAGTCCAGCCTTCCCAGCCTCCAGGAATGATGATGCATCCTGTGTACGCGTTTGGACCAGACTTGTGATGTCTGGTGTCTGCGAAGCGGAGAACCCAACCCATTGACTCTTCAGTGTGTACGGAACTGCTTCAGGATGGCCGAAACAGGTGTTGACGAAGGCTACTCGTGTATTAAGAGACAGTACGCTGTCGTTTGTCGCGACGAGACCTGGAGCAAGAGATTTATTGATATCGGTGAGAACAGTGTTTCGGATTGGACCAAGATTCGGGATTGCTGCGAGAGATATAATGGCTTTTAAAGGGTTGGGCTGGATATTAGCGATGATATCAGGGGGGACAGATCCTATCAATGTGTAATGACATTAGGTGATTATATCCTCAAGTCATTCTGATTAACATACCTCCGTAGCTCCTAAAATACATAAGAATAGGTATACATTAATAGAAAATCAGTAAAGCCTCATACCATCCAACAAAAATTACATCCTTGAGTTTATAAGCAGATACAACTGCAGCGAAATCTTGGGCCCATTTATCCGACGTGTAATCAGCAGCCGTAGTTGGTTTACCACTCTGTCCGTGGCCTCGTAAGTCATATCTCACCTTGTAGAATATTCGTGTCAGCATAATAATAACAAAGATTTTCAAAAGATATACCATGAAGAAGTCTTTAGACATGGAAGCATCGAAGAACAGGCGATCCAATGTGGCAGCAGCCAATGCAAGTCCGTGTACCAGGACAAGATGACTACCTCGTGGATTGCCATTGGCTTCAGCAAAGATTTGGGTTCCATCAGCAGAGGTGACAAAGCTTGAAATTGTCGAGGTAGAGGTGGAAGCGGATGAATCCGCCTGAACTGCAGCGGGAGTATGGCATAGGCATAACACAATGATGGCTGCAGCGGTACCACGAAGATCGAAAGAGAATTTCATGCTATCAAAAGATCTTGGGACATTAGCAAGCTGTACTTGCCCTTGATTAAGTACTTTATATACAGCACAAAGATAGTTCGAAGTTCCAACTTACGGAATGACGCTAATCCCTTTTGTCTAAATTTCGTCAGCAGGTCAGACAATACGATTCTTGACATTGTGATGTGTGGGACTTAGTAGCTCGATGTTCTTGAGTATGCCGCATAATCAGCTCATTATGCACTAGGGAGGGGGTTGTACATAAGGAAGGATTGCGAACTAGATCAAGCGAGAACTATTAATAGTCCATGAATAGACCAATTGCAGCCGCTAGTAAGGGGATTTTCTATTTAAGAGGGGAGGCGCAGAAGAGTAGGATCCGCGTAGAGACATTCAATATGATAGCAAAGCGAAAGAGCTAGTTAGATGTACGTGCACTCCATCTGCTACGAAGATGCTGGAATGTTTGAATCGAATCCAGTCGCCGGTTACCCTTGATGCATAGAAATGAACGAGCAAGTAATTGTTAGTTCGTTGTTGCATATGAAAGTAGCAGGCAGCGGCAGCGCCTTGTAGATGAAGAGCGACGGCTAGTGGAGGCTGTAGCAGCGGTCCTATCAACGTGGATATAAGCATCGAGCAATCGCCAAGTGGACTAATTTGACTGATCATACTAGAGCATATGGTCTCTAACAGATGGAACTATCTCGAGTAAAGTCGTGGCAAAGGTAAAGTCGTGGCAAAGGTAAAGTCGTGGCAAAGGTCAGAGTCCTGGTTCGCATATAGTGCACCTATGACATGTTCAGTTGCTGAAGAAACAAACAGCGAATAGATAACGCACCAGCAGCCACCATCTCACGTGTGAAACCGACACGAAACAGCTAAGAAGGTTTGGGCTTGACCTCTCCTGGACCTTCAAGCTCTTAGGTGACGATAACATAGAATGTGATGGACAAAAAAAAAGAAAACTGAAATTCCTATGCTACGAGAGACTACAAACGGGAGGGGACGTAAAGCATAAAGGTGTAAGGTAGTATACACAATTCAAAGATAAAGTATTGAGTCAAGAAATGAGATGATATGAGGAAGCGGGAAGAGGAGGGTATTCGCCAATTCCGAAGAGATTCCGAAGGTGTAGTGTCGGATGCGCAGGTGTGTCTGGGGTTCCGTTATGCATCCGGGCGGTATTGTTCCCGCCGTGGGCGACACGTCGTAAACGCAATTTGAGTAGCTGAAGAGAAAAGACGGATGGACCAAGGAGGGGAGGTATGTACATGAATGAACGTGACGACACAAAGTAGGAAAGAAACAAGAAAAGTTGAGAATGCTTGTGATTTGAGAAGTAGGGGTGAGGTTGCAGATGTGGAGATGAAAGAAGAAGGCCCAGAGTCCATCTAAGAAGACGTAAAACAAGGGAGCCTGAGCCACACTTAGGCCAGCCCCAAAGTCTACAAGTAGCATCTAATCACTCCTATACACCTACGAATTCCAAACAAGTAATCAGCTCTCCCAATCGCACATTATCACATGCAAACCAAAAACACACCTTAATCTTCGACCTTTGGATCTTCTGCGCAGCCGTGACAAGCTCCGGTGTCCACTCATGGGGTGTCAGCACCACTGCCTGGAGGAGTTTCATCGGCTTGAACCCATTTTTCTTTCCAATGGCATTGCACTCCTTCAGCACGTACGCCTGAACCTTCTTGTCCTCGCTTAGATCAGCAAGACTGGCGTTCGAGCCGACGCCAGCGAGCCCGTTGGAGGTGAGGTGATGGCGGAGATGTTGCTCATGCGGGATGATGATAGCCATGGGCTGCTTGTGGTCGGATGTGGCGTGCACGCAGATGTTGCCGACAAGGTTGCAAGCTTTGTACACGGATTCAAGCCGCTCGAGACCGATGTATTCACCAGTATGGAGCTTGACGAGGTTCTTAAGGCTGCATGAACGAATGTTGGTCAGTGACTTGAAGCAACAAGTGCGAGAGAATAGAAACAACAATTGAAGGGACACAGAGAAAGAGCACTTGTCAATTATTCCGTCAAGCACACGCCCACGGGATCGCCTCAGGTGAACGGGCTACAGACAGGCATCATCGCATCTAGCAATTCGCCGACCTAGACGCGTCTAAACACGAGATATAACACCTCTTAGCGTAGATATTGACATATCTAAGCGTGCCCACCCCAATGTTGGGACTGCCCGTTCTCTCCTTTACCCACTTATACACACCAGTCTTCCGCAGTTCCCCACACCGCACCCACTTAGCTTTCAAATAACAAAATCCAAAAGAAAACACTTACCGATCAATCAAACTCAGTGTCCCATCCTTATTCCACTGTCCTACATCGCCAGTGCGCATCCACCAGTCCTCGGTGAATATTGCCAGGTCCGAGTTGAGGTCGTCGTGTTTGTAGTACCCCTTGGTAACGGACAGTCCACGGATGCAGACTTCACCTTGCTGTGGGTGGGTTGCTGGAGGAGGTGGGTATTAGCACGAGTTTTTGAGGAGAAGAGAAGAGAAGAGAGAGAGGAAGGAAGGTAGTGATGGAAAGGAAAAAGAAAGCAGACTCACTACGTAAATCTCTCGCCGCAGGATCTGCAAAATAGCCTGTATCAGGAACTTCTAGAAGCTTTACCTCAAGGGAGGGGACGGGCAGCCCGACAGTGCTATAGCGCATAAGCTCGGGAGGGAGGATGGTGCACACGCCACATGATTTGGTCATTCCGTAACCTAGAAGAGGGAAGATCGTAGATTAGCGAGAGATTCTTGGAAGGAGAAGACATCACCCATGGAAGAGGAAGGAAGTAACACATTAGAGAGAAAGAACGTAATGAAAGAAAGGGAACCTCACAACTAGCTGAAGGACTGTGGAGGGGCTGAAGTACTGGCTGTGATCTAGTACTTAATCAAACTGCTCCAAAGAGATCAAATCGCGAAAGAACGACATCGTTTGGAGGAAACGGACGTCAGTCGCCTGATATCTCGTGCAAAAGCAGACCCGCAGAGAAAGTATAAGCAGAAACGCAAACGACGACGCGGCCTCAGAAACCCAAACTCAAGCTACCAAAAAAGCAAGCAAAAAATAAAATAAGAAATGACCACTTACCCTGGAGCACAGTAACCAACGCCATACTCAGAAACTCCTGCGTCTCCCTACTCACAGCCGCGCCTCCACTAAGTGCAATCCTCAGCCTCCCGTCCATCGCAGCTCTCATACCCGCAAGCACCACTGAGCCTGCAATGCTCACTAACACTGGTGTGTTACGTTTCTTCAGCGTCATCGCGCCGTTGAAAAACCCCTTCTTCAGTGTACCACCCCCATTCACTTTCGAGCCCATGCAGCAGGGACACCGACCATAATGCTCGGCTTGAACTCGCTGATATCTCCCTTGCATCCCAGCACGCTAGCGTCTGTCAATGTCTTTACCCGCCCGTAGCCAGACGGCATACCAACGAAGAACATAATCATCTTGACGATATATTCCAGGACATGTACGAGGGGCAGGGACGCGAGGTACGAGTCCACATATGTCAGATGGTGTCCCAGCAACACATAGACGGCCCCAACGGACGCGATGAGGTTGCGGTGGGTTATGCACACGCCTTTTGGTGCGCCTGTCAAGCCGGAGGTGTACATGATGCACACGAGGGTATCTAGTTCGGGTTTGCGGTCTTCAAAGACCCGGGGCTTGGTGGTGCCGATCTCTCGTAGTTGGTCGATGCTGAAGACCTTGATGTCCTCCCGGACAGCGTGCAGTGCGTCTAGGATCTTCTGCAAGGATGCGCCGTCAAAGACGATGTATCTCACGCTTGGGGTTGGGGGAGGACGTTGGGGAGAGTGGGGAGGAGCTCAGTGTTGGTGAAGAGTCCAATACAGGAGGGTTCGCTTCTGTGAGGGTTTTGACGCGCACGTAGCCGGAGGGTATGCCAATGAAGAACATGATCATCTCGATGATATATTCTAGGACAAGTGCAAGTGGGAGGTATGCGAGGTACGAGTCGGCATACATCAGGTGGTGCCTGAGCAATACGTAGATGGCCCCGACGGATGCGATGAGGTTGTGGTGCATTATGCATACACCCTTTGGTGCGCCCGTCGAGCTGGAAGTGTACATGATGCACACGAGGGTATATAGTTCGGGTTTGCGGTCTTCAGAGACCTGGGGCTTTGGGGTGCCGATCTCTCGTAGTTGGTCGATGCTGAAGACCTCAGTGCGTCTAGGATCTTCTGCGGGACGCGTCGTCAAAGACGATGTATTGCACGCTTGGGGTGTGAGGGAGAACGTTGAGGAGGGTGGGGAGGAGCTTGGCGGACAGCTATATACAGGGGCTCGTTGAGCGAGTGAGTGAGCCCGGATTCGCCGAGGGTGTCGTAGACGGCGGAGATGGCGGAGATGGAAGAGCAGACGTACGTCGTTAGTTGCCAGTTGGGGCTGCGTAATAAAATGAGTAAAGAGGACAGATGGAGAGCCTGCTACGCTGAGCACGTACCTTGTCTGAGTATAAACGTAGAACACATCCCTGCTCCTAGTGCCCAAATCCACTAATGCCCTCGCAATCTCGTCTACTGCTTGCTTAACCTCCACAAAGCTTAGACACTTATACACACGCAGCTAAAAATACGTCCACTTCTTTTCCCTCCATGATCTCCTTCACCTCCTCGTTCTCCTGCACCTTGATGACATCCCGCCATCCGAGAGCGGGGCGCGCGCCGTGCATGCGCACAGAGTAGGCGATTATGTCGGTAACAGTCTCGACGCCTGAGAAGGATTTATGTTGCGAAGCTATCCTTCGAGAGTAGAACGACGGATAGGGATTTTGGTGGAAGAGGGGGGCGGGGTGACCTCGATGGACCCTTCGCCATAGTATCCAGGTTCGTTGGTTGTTACGCGTATTGGGAAGGAAGAAATACGAATAGGAGTGGGGTGATGGTAGAACTAGTAGTGCTGCTGCTAAGAGCTAGGTAGGCACAGGAGAGAGAAGGGAAGCATCAGCAGATACGCACAGAAATGAGAAAGTGAATGCAGGTAATTAAAAACGAAAATGGCCGGCAACAGCCCTGTTTGAGCAGGCTTGGCACTTTCTGTCACAAGCGTCACGTAACCGATCGCTTAGATTCCTTTTGGTCGGCATGCTTTTGGTTGCTCGTCATCATGTGCAATGGGCTAACTGATCTATTTTCAACTTCACTTGCCATAAACGACACTCAACCACGACCAAACCCCATAATTATGTATGAGGAAAGGAATAAGCAACAGCATTATCATCATTATTGCAGCACTGCGTACCTGGCCCTGTCGCCATCCTCGTCGTCTCTTGTTTTCGCCCTCCACGTCGTCCGTTTACTCCACTCTCGCTTTATTTCTTTCTCTTTCCCTGGTACTTGAGGCATCCCAACCCCCAAGATGCTCTTTCTCCTCCTCCTCCTCTGCCTTCCACTCCCAGCTCTCTGTAACGTGGATCAGCTTATGCTCAGCTTTTTTAACTTCGCACAATAACGTTCCACTTTGAGCAGGATGGAAAATATTATACATTATAGTAATTTTATCCGTCGGGTTCTGGGCTTTCATTGGATTGATATTGTACGTTCAAATACTTATCATACTATTTGTTCTACACTGACTGAATTGCGTGCGTAAGTCGCAAGTTGACTGACTGGATTATATTAGCTAAGTGAATGCACTTGCATTTCAAGAAGCTTGTAGATTGTACACATTTATTGACCCAAATTGAGCTTTTGTATGAACTTGGTGATATATCCAACAGTTGCGCTCGTAGCATCATAAAAGATCGCATGGCCTTCGTTCGGGATTAAATGGCTCTCCACATTTACGAATAGCTGTGACATCTCCTCGATAAGTATAGTGACATTGATATGAGCGTCAAGCGTCCCTCCAATGATTAATAACGGCAGTCCAGCCTTCCCGGCCTCCAGGAATGATGATGCATCCTGTGTACGCGTTTGGACCAAATTTGTGATGTCTGGTGTCTGCGAAGCGGAGAATCCAACCCATTGACTCTTCAGTGTGTACGGAACTGCTTCAGGATGGCCGAAACAGGTATTGACGAAGGCTACTCGTGTATTAAGAGATAGTACGCTGTCATTTGTCGCGACGAGACCTGGACCAAGAGATGTATCGATATCGGTGAGAAGAGTGTTTCGGAGTGGACCAAGAGCCGGGACTGCTGCGAGAGATATAATGGCTTTTAAAGGATTGGGGTGGATATTAGCGATGATATCAGGGGGGACGGATCCTATCAATGCATAAATGATTATAGTCTCAAATCATTCCGATTAACATACCTCCGTAGCTCCTGAAATGCGTAACAATAGGTATACATTAATAGAAAATCAGTGAAGCCTCATACCATCCAACAAAAATTACATCCTTGAGTTTATAAGCAGATACAACCGCAGCGAAATCTTGAGCCCATTTATCCGACGTGTAATCAGCAGCCGTAGTTGGTTTACCACTCTGTCCATGGCCTCGTAAGTCATATCTCACCTTATGTAATATTCGTGTCAGTACGATAATAACAAAGATGGTCAAGGACATACCATGAAAAAGTTTTTAGTCATGGAAGCATCGAAGAACAGGCGATCCAATGTGGCAGCAGCTAATGCAAGTCCGTGTACCAGGACAAGATGACTACCTCGTGGATTGCCGGTGGCTTCAGCGAAGATTTGGGTTCCATCAGCGGAGGTGACAAAGCTTGGGGTTGTCGAAGTAGAGGTGGAAGCAGATGAATCCGCCTGAACTGCAGGGGGAGTACGGCATAGGCAAAGCACGATGATGGCTGCAGCGGTACCACGAAGATCGAAAGAGAATTTCATGCTATGAAAAGTTCTTGCAACATTAGCAAGCTGTACTTACCCTCGATTAAGTACTTTATATAGCATAAAGATAGTTCGAAGTTCCAACTTACGGAATGACACTAATCCCTTTTGTCTAAATTTCGTCAGCAGGTCAGACAATATGGTTCTTGACATTTCGATGTGTGGGACTTAGTAGCTCGATGTTCTTCAGTATGCCGCATACACACCGCGAAGCACAGATTATCAGATGATCTGAAAACATGATAAAATGTAATTGAAACTATTAAATCATACTTTCGATTATATTTTATCTACTTTTCAGGTCACCTGAAAATCTATGCTTCACGGTGTGATAATCAGCTTATTGTGCACTAGGGAGGGGGTCAGACATAAAGGGGGATTGTGAACTAGATCAAGCCAGAACTATTGATAGCCTATGAATAGACCGATTGCAACCGCTAGTAAGGGGATTTTCTATTTAAGAGGGGAGGCGCAGAAGAGTAGAATTTGTGCGTAGAGACATTCAATACAATAGCAAAGCGAAAGAGCTAGTTAGACGTAAGTGCACTCCATCTGCCACGGAGATACTGGAATGTTTGAATCAAATCTAGTCACCCCTGATGCATAGAATGAATGAGCGAGTAATTGTCAGTTCGTTGTTGCATATGAAAGTAGCAGCACATTGCATATGAAGAGCGACGGCTAGTGGAGGCTGCAACATTGGTCGTACGAATGTGGATGCAAGCATTGAACAATCGCCACGTGAACTAGATTGGCTGGCCGTACTAGAGCATATGGTCTCTGATAAATGGAACTATCCCGAGTAAAAGTTGTTGTGAAGGTTGAAGTCCTAGCTCGCTTATGGTGTGCCTATGACATATTCAGTCACTGAAGAAACAAACAGTGAATAGATAACGCACCAGCAGCCACCATCTCGTATGCGAAACCGACACGAAACAGCTGAGAGGGTTTGGGCTTGACCTCCGCTAAATCTTCGAGTTCTTCTTGGACGACGATAGCACAGAATGTGATAGATAAGAAAAAGAAAACTGAAATTCCTATGCTACGAGAGACTACAAACGGGAGAGGACGTAAGGCATAAAAGCGTAATGTAGTATACACAATTCAAATAGAGAGTAACGAGTCAAGAAATGATGAGATAATATGAGAAAGCAGGAGGGTATTCGCCAGTTCCGAAAAGAGATTCCGAAAGTGTAGTGTCAGATGGGCAGGTGTGCCGGGGTTCCGTTATGCCTGCTTGTAGTTTGAGAATGAGGAATGAGGTTGCAGATGTAGAAACGAAAGAAGAATGTCCAAAGTCGATCTAAGAAGATTTGAAACAAGGAAGCCCGAGACCCAGGCCCGCCAACGTACACAAGCAACACTTAATCGCTCTTATACACCTCCTATACATTCCAAAAAAGTAATCAGCTTTCCCAATCACACATTATCACATGGAAACCAAAATACGCACCTTAATCTTTGTCTCAAACGCCTTTGCAATCTTCAATCTCTGGATCTTCTGCACAGCCGTGACAAGCCCACTCTCCGGTGTCCACTCATTGGGTATCAGTATCAGCACCACTGCCTGGAGGAGTTCCATCGGCTTGAACCCATTCTTCTTCCCAATGGCATTGCACTCCTTCAGTACGTACGCCTGGACTTTCTTGTCCTCGCATACATCAGCGAGACTAGCATTCGAATCGACACTGGCGAGCCCGTTGGCGGAGATGCTGCTCGTGAGGGATGATGATTGCCATGGGCTGCTTGTGGTCTGATGTGGCATGCACGCAGCTGTTGCCGGCGAGATTGCAGGCTTTGTAGACGGATTCGAGACGCTCGAGAGCGATGTATTCGCCAGTTTGGAGCTTG
>JASFCX010000427.1:0-10664 GCA_036937015.1 Crucibulum parvulum | reverse complement strand
ACCCCCTCCTAACAAAGCGGGGTCAACTCGACGACTCGAGAGATCGGCCCAAGTGTATACACTGATCCCCTCTACTGTGCCGTTAGATCATCTTTCGCAATTCATTATATATCTATAGACTATCCACTTAACTGTATTCATTCATGCCAGATCTACCAATAGCTATCTGTGTATTGGTGTTCTAGTTTTCGCCCCCTTGTGGACACCTTATGACGCATCCCCTTTCCGGAGCCGCAAACTAGGGCTTCGAGGTCTGTTTGTACCGAACTGGGCCCTTCTCATTTAAGAAGACCCATGCAGATGCTATCGATTTGACGCCCCTTTGTCCGTCCCTCGTCACCTGCGAACTGTCTATCCCTCCATTGCTAGAGACGCGTTAAGGTCCGTGACACTTTATCTGCACTGTCAAGTCTGGCAGCATCATCAGCACTATCATCATTGACGTTGATCTACCTCTACTTTCTGCGGCACTGTCCATCATGTACGCATATCATTCTACCTCTCATTATCAAACCAAATCTGAGCTCAACAGTCTGGGTATGAAATCACCTGTGTGTCTCTCCATTAGTGAGATACCATGCTCGGTTCCATCCATGGTCGGCCCCCCGTCCATTCTCTCCAATTTGGCATTGACCGAACACTGGCCAGCCCAGTACAGCATAGTATCATCTAATGGATGGATTCAAATCCTGGGATATAACCCGACGGAGGGTCCTCAGGGTGCACAGATGACCGTCCAGCTCCAATTGCGGTCCGCTTTGGATATTCAGATGCACCTGCGTCTGGTTATGGGTACTAGGGCTATTTCTACTACGATCAACGATCTCAATGGCTCTACGTCTGGCCAATGGGAGCTACGCGCTACGGTTCCTCCATTAGATGACATGCAGGTGCTAGATGGTCGAGTCGCTGTTTCTATTCAGGCCTTGGATAGCACCGATACAATTCTAGACTCGGTAACTTTCGGGGAATTTTCGTATATGCTATTAGGTGAGAACCAAATAAAATAAAATTCTCGTATATTAAACCATGTCTTATACCGCTATATCTCTAGAACATCCCGTCCTCCCGACCCATAGCCGCTCGTTTCCATTGATTGAAGGACTGTCCAATTCAAAGTCTATTATGCACTTTGCTGATAGTTCATCACCCGGCACTCGTAGTACGCACCGTTTTCCGACACCATCCCCTACGCCTACCCATTCTCGACATGTTGCACCAAGACTAGTGCGTCGCAGTAAATCCGGGGAGATGATTGCCAAGCTTCCCCCTGGCACCCACTGCCCAACGCCTAACCTACAACTTAGAACATCTCTTGCTTCACTATGCAAAGACTGGGGTGCAGCGGAAGTGAATATTGGCCGGCGTCTTGTGCGCTTCCATAAACGCCACGAAGATTGCAACCTCATCGTCTCTTGCGAAGCAGTCGACCTCGAAGAATACTCTGACCGCGATACTGTGATCTCTTGCATTCATTCCAAGACTGACTCCCGTTACTACGTCACGTCGGTCGATGTAATATACCTTCTTGAGAAGTTGACCGGGCAGGCCTTTCCCGTGGAAGAGAAGAATCGCGTTCGACGAAATCTGGAAGGCTTACGGCCCGAGACTGTATCTAGAAATAGTGACAATCTCCCAGACTTATTCGCTCACATCATGGATCTTCCCGATCCTAAGCCGCGCAATATTGAAAAAGATTTGAAGGTTTTCCAATGGCAACAGCTTGGCCAAGCTCTGGACAAGATCTTATCGAAATATGCATGTGTAAGCCACACACCCATCACCACCATACCATGTATATTAATACGTTATCTTAGCTACCCGTATACGAGAAACCGCACTCCGATGTGGCAAGCATTCCCAATGTTCCTGTGGCAAGCGACTGTCACATTGCGGCACAGACCTCGTATCCATGCCTACCTATTTGCTCTGGGCCGTACTCTACTAATTTCGAATTAAGTGAGACGACCCTCCTACCAGCTCTTCCCATAAATGCGGAAGTGTCTCCATTATTATCGAGTTGCCAGCCTGTTCTGGTGCCCAACGCGCCAGAGCCATCGACTATGCATAACCTTACTAGCTGGCCTCTTCCGTTGAAGCAAGACCCAATCCGAGGGATCGACAATATTACATTATCGATGGCATCTACTCCCAATGGTTACAGTGACATGGACTTCGGATTAGATATCACCACATATCTCAGCACTGCCTATATTGACTGTCTGGACATATCAGCTGATAGTGCCATTAACGGAGAAAACACCTTCGCAGAACTTTCCGATATAATTTTCAACCAAGACCAGTTTATCATCCACGATTAGATGATGCTCTTATCATGCTATAGTTTTATTTCTAATATGTTTATTACATTCTGACATTTCCTCTCCACACTGTAACATCACTATTCTTATTGTCTACTTATTTTCTATCTTGACTAAAGCTTCTTCTTTTGTGTATTATCACCTGTGTTGTACGACTATCTGAGCGATTTTCAGCTTTTGTTACTGTACTGTTGATTTCTATATATGCAATATGCATCGCACAAAACGCCCGTTTATTTGCCGCAGTGATATATATGGAAAATGCCCAAAATTAGAATCCATACCAGTTGTGCGAATAGAAAGTTGAGATAAGTTACAGTGATAAAACGAAGCAATAACTACACAAGGGTATATGTATCACACAAAAGCATTACGATGAAAAGATACATACAGCCCTCGAGCATCTACATTCCAACCTCTCGGCAAGCGTCAAGATTGTGAATTTCCTTTCCGACCAAAATTTAGACTTCCAAACCGTGAAAACCGTCCCTTGAGTGACCCCAGTGACCCAATGCTGCCCATATATGATGGGGCAGAAACTGAAGCACCAGATACCTGAGCAGCGGGTGTTCCATGAATGCCATTTCCGACATTCACAAATGAATTATGGGGAGATTCAGCAGAGAGTGAGTCACTCCCTCCATTATCCCCGGGCGCCGAAGACACACCATTGATACCATGTCTAGCTAAATGTGCCAAATGTCGTTGGAGGGGTGTCTGCTTAGTAGGGACAACAAGGTTAGTAGGACTAGTTGGGGATAGTGGACTGTGTTGCGAGGGTGTCATCACGGGGCCGCCTAGTTGAAGAGGTGGAAGGGCGAACGGTCCTCGAGCTGTCGATGATGATGACATGCTTCTTTTGAGTGATTGTTCGTAGGAAGGAGAGTGGTATGGACTGGAAGTGTTGGTTGGAGCAGATGAAAGAGGTAAAGAATCTGAAGCACTATCCACAGCAAGCCGCCTGATTTCATCACGGAAGTTCTTTCTAAAGAATTTTTCGAGTGTCTCATGGAATGGAATGAATTCAGGCGGGCATAAGTGCCCATGAAGCTTGAGGCAGCTATCGATAACGCGAACCTATGAATCTAATTAGAAAAGCAGATAGATTGAAGGTTTGATACAAGTAACTTACTTGTTCGTCAATAGCAGCACGAAGCTTCTCAACCATTTCTACTCTCTCTGGATTTCTTGCAATGTAATCAGGAGCGAAAAACAATTGTCGGTATGAAGAAATTCCGGTATTGAGTGGGGCATCAACGGCACTGTTCAGAGACATGGCTAAAGCGTTGGTTGATACCAGTTGCACGGTTTTCGCTAGCGCCTGATATTTGAGGTTCAGGGCAGCTAATTCTTTGGTCTTTTGTTCTACCTCATTAAGTGCATTTTCCAGAGGCGAAATCTCAACAACCTCAAGGCCAACGACCTCGGATCGTCGAAGAACTGTTGGAAATGCTTCTTCAGTGGTGAAGTAGGTTTTTTCTAGCCAGGTTTCATCTCCTCCATCGCGAGTGGTCTTCTTCACTTGTCTGGATGAGCTAAATAGATTAATAGCGCTTTTTTAGAAAAATAAAAAGAATCAGCATGGGTGAGCAATCATAAATATCAGATGCCACAAACCTATGCTCGTAATAAGTACGAACAGGCAAAGGGACGTCAGGATTTGTGAAGATAGGAAGAGTACGATCTGGCTCTGGAGTAACGGCGGTGCATTGGATGTACTGATCGTTCCCAAAGCGTATATCAACTGGAGGATCTCCAGCTGTCTTCAAAAGTTGAGCTCCTGGGTGTTTGTTAAGCATTCGTTCGCAGAATGCACCGAACTTCTCCCACTCATATCCGCGATACTGAATATTCGTTAAGCAAATAAAGCAATTGTTAGTACACGAAGCAAATCTACTCACAATGAATCTTTTATCCCTGATAGCGGCAGGAAAGTTACCATAGAAGGTAACTCTGTAATAATCAGGGTAATAACGCTGATCTGTTACAATGTGCTCTAAAAGAGCCGCTTGATGCCGCAAGATCTCAGACAAACGACCACTAAGAGAATGTTTAGTAACGATACAAATGCATCCAACGATTAGCGTCTTACAAATTGAAGGTGATTTCAGCGTGCTGGCACGCTAGCTCTTTGCAGATCTCAATGGCATTTTCCCATGCCTTTCCTTTGCCTAACAGAACATAAACATATAGGATACTTCAGAGTGCAAGAATGCTTACCGAGATAGTCCAGGATAAGTAAGCAAAGGGTTTCTTTCCTATGAAACTGTGACTGCTGAGGAAGTCCTAAATCTTCCATTGGTCCAACGAAAGAGTTCAGGTCCCATTCATGAAGATCTGAATGAAGTTTCAAAGTTAGCGCAGCTTCCACGTAATTTTGTGATTGGAGATGCATCTAGCAGAATATCAATATGGTACTGGATACGATCTTAAGACAATAACACTAACGTTCACTAATTGGTGGACGTATTTTATATAAATTTCATCCCGGCCAATCCGACGGATAAAGTTCATCAATCGCAGCTGTTGAAAACTGTGAGTATAGCACAAGAAATAGGGTGGTCAACGTACAGTGGCAATCACTCGATCATCGGCGTACTCCTCTCCTTCTGGAAGCGCCCGTACACTCAACAGCAATTCCAGGAAGAGATCGACAGAATCCAAGAAGTTAGAAACACGTTCACGTAGTTGCTCATCGACATCTGAATTGTCAAAAAGATGGCGCAACTGTCCGATGAAAAAGGCCCTAGATATGTCATCCCCTTTGCTATCCGACATGAATAAGGAGTCGAGCCGGGTTACAAGCTCATTTTCGATTTCATCAAAGTGTTCCGACTGATGATATTCAGAAACAATCATGCTGTAAAGAATCTGGACAGCGTTGTTCCGAAGCTGATCATGATGGCTTAGACATAGATTCACGACATGCCCAACAAGAGAATGAAGATACACTTGATAGCCCTGGTATAATAGATTAGCATTCCCAGAGCAAGAACCTGGTATAAAAAAAAACGTGCCCCATATCGAGTTGCTGGTTCACCATTGGTCGATACATGCTCAGCCCACCCAAGTGCTTGCCAAAGCGACAGCAAAATCGAAGCACCTTCTCCTCGAATATCACCAGCAAGTCGCCACACGGCGCGGCGTTTCTAAGAGTTGTTCTATGAGTATTTATTTCATGAGTCCAATGGAAAACATACCTGGGGGCTAAATTCTTCGATCGCCAACTGGTCTGAAGACAACAATCTAAGCAGCATGTATAGACCTTCACGCCATAAATTAGAATCAAACTGAGATTCAGAGTCTTGGGTTGGAATGAACTCTTTCTCAAGAATTGTCGAAACTGGATCCATCATTTTGATCAATACTTTATGAGACAGAATATTGACGTTGAGCATTGTTTTGGGGAACGCATCATTTTCAAGGATTGAGGTTCCAACTTTGAAGAACTGTGATAGAAAGTTCAAGAAGCGATCACGGCCTTCGATATCCAAACTTGATTCTAAGAAGTTAAGAATATGCTTCGTGGGAGAAGACAGGATGAGAACCAAGAAGACTATTGCCGTTTCTCCGAGTCCCGGATAGAATAATGCATCTGCCTCTTTGGTCAAAGGCGCATTTCCAGTGCCACGAGCACTATCCGGAAGCTGTGATAGTAGAGAAAATGGGTATGACTCTGGAAAAGTGACAGGGACAGGGACTTTAATGGTTGTGGGTGATCGAGTACATTCAATCGCCTTGCGCGATGCTGAGCTCTGGAATTCGCGATAAGAGTCCAATAGCCTTTTGAAACCAATTAGTGGGAAGTTGCAATAGAAACGGAGTACGGACCTTGGCAAAAGAGACAACAGGCACTCTACATTATCTTGTTCTTGCCGCAGAGCATGACGATCGGCGACGACTTCTGGGGCAACCAAATTTTTCTGCAATTTATCCAACATGACGGCCACAATAGTGACACAAAGACGTATACTCTCCAGCCATCCAACTCGTGCTGCATCACGCGTACTCTCCGAATCAGTAGATGATGTATGTGCGTACTCGTCATAGCGTCCGAAATGAGGTTTGATCCATATAACAACGGCCTCGACTAGCAGGGGACGAGATTGAGGATTGTCGAATAAAAACCCCTTCACAATTTGCAAATACATAATGAGTTTCCAAATTACTATCTTTCCCTTGCCAACGGTTACCGCGTTAGCAAAAGTCGTAGCAATCGAGACTAATTCCACAGTTGAGAACATTTTTGCTAACTCAGGAAGGATGGAAGTGAAATGCTGCAATGCAATTGTCTGAGTTCCGATGATAGATGGAGGGGAATGAGTGGACATCATTCTAGTCACTTCTGAAAGGTGTGTACGGAGCTCGCGCTTGAATGACGTTTCCAGGTGCTCTGCAGTAGTGTTGCCGGCTATCCCTATCTCTTTTGCTTTCTGTAGCTCGCGGGAACGTGCGATAAACTTGAACACATAATGCCACACTTTTAAAACAGCTCTCAACGATGAGGCAGTCTCGGAAGCCGTGGGATTAGTAAGGAGACGATTCATGGAATGTATAATATGTGAAGCAGCAGAGGCACAATTGAAATGCCTTTCGATATAGACGTCAAGCACAGGTTGGAAATTGCTAAATCGTCGATCTTGAACGATACCTAGAACAGTGACAAGGGCGTTGAATACTAAGATATCCATTTCTCCAGATTGGTTATTTGAGGAGACAAGAATAGCAAAAAGAGCGTCGAAAATGTCACGAAGAAACTTGACGATTTCACCTTCTCCAACGAAGGTGAACTTGGTAAGAAGAGCCGACAGTAATTCATTGTCCCCAAGCTTTTCCCAGCTCAAGAGTCTCAATAGGACAGGATTCTGTGTAAATTTCGTCGAGCAAAGAGAAGAGCGGATGGTCAGGCTATCCCTGAGGGGAGCTGCAATCTTCGCCAATTCGATATTAGCCGCAGCTTGTTCTATCCTTTGTCCTGTAGCTAGCCGCGAGGGTGCGCTTAAATACATGTCTGGAGTGACATAACTCAACTTATCTGCACGATACATTATCAATGTGTGACTCCCATCTTCAATGAAGGCGCATTTATCCGGAAATAGAGGTTGAAATGCAAAAGCAAATGGGCGATCGTTAGTGTCTGCAGAAACCTTGCTTGATATCCGCTCTCGGCCTGTACGATGCCGAAAAGTGAAGAATAAATGCCACTGAGGTATGCCAGATGAAGGAAGCTGGATTTTGATTAGTTCGCCGAAAGTGGGCTCGTTGCATCGCTGGAAAACCATCGAATGAAACTGCGTCATATAAGGCTCCCCACTGCCTTGCGATATTACGTTTTCGATGGTATTTCCCCTTTCGTCTTTGACTTCCACGGAGACCTGCACATTGTTGGCTGGCGGCCCCATTTGACCTCGGGCAAAGTTAGCTACACTCAGTCTCCCAGTCCCAGTGTGTGATGTCGAGAAATCACCGCACCAAAGCTTGATATACAGTTCATTACGGGTATCACCTGGGAAGACGACATCTGGGAAGCCAAGGCGCAGGGTATGCGGAGTGTCCTGCAAAAGTGATGTGTTTTCTCTGACAACGGATTGTGCATCACCACGGAAAAACTTGACGGATACTGCTAGCATTTCTGCCCTGCGTTATTGTTTTCAACATCAAGCGAACTCTACAAAACGATAAGACCTACCTGGATGATTTTTCGAACTCTTTGGTATTGTTATTGATTATATTTTGATGAATCATGGAGAATGAGGCCTCATTGGTCGGAGTATAGATAGGCATTGTGTATTCTCTTATTGGAGATATATCTGTTTGCTCTGTCGCCATTTTCGAAAGATGAGTCAATTCCAGGACAGCGCAGCCAAAGGGTCGGCGAAACTGGGAGTGATTATCACCAGGCAAGTTCCCGCGTCCACCGGGACTAGGTAGTGTTGACCCATTATGCTGGTCGCTCCACATAATTGTAGAGGGTGTACTGGGAGCAGACGCTTCAGATACCCGCCTTCCATCTGTGGGAAGCCCAGAGCCAATGTTACTGCCGATTTTAAGCGCGCCATTTCTAACAATGCGGCATACAAGATAAACGGGATCCTGAATATCGGAAAGAGCTAGATCAACAAACAGGGTACGAATCCGACCAGAAGGATCGCGAGCCAGTACTCCATTGTGGTTCAAGATAGCACAGAACTCCTCAGTCACAAACTGTGTTCCTTGTTTCTTGTACAAGGAGAAGAAAAGCTCAGCAGTCTCTCCGGGAGCACATGGTGATGCAACGAAGGCGCGAATGTCAAGGAAGATATGATAAAACTTTGCCGTCGGCTGTTTAGGTGCTTGTGATGGGTCAAGGCAACCAAGAGAATGAGATCGGTTCTTGTGGTGAGTGAAAGAAATATCTGGGAATGCAGAGTGGGCTGGAGTTGGTAACGGACCTCCAGGGGCATACTCTGTGCTCGGCCCCAAGCTGTATGGTCTAGTATCATCGCGTCCACCATGTAGGTACGCAAGCGAAATCTGCATGGCGTACATGCGGACTGCACTAACCCAACTTCTAGGATCTACGTCTCCCTCTACATCCACGGTGACGAGACCACCCCAAGTTGGGTGACGCACGATAACATCCAGACCCTGAACTAAATTTCCGCTTACAAGACGAGTTACACATTCTCGTCGCATATTTATAGTCTCTTCTGCGCTGAGAGTTTGTGCCAGCAGTTGCCGTCGGCCAAGGTGGAGGGCTTCGATATGTTCTCGCACTATATGGAAGAGTTTATAATCTCTTCTCGCCAGATACTGGAACATGAGGATATGCCATTCCCGCAAGGCTGACGCAATCTCGTCGATAATAGGTTGGGCTGAGCCTGATGCAGTATCATCACCTGATTTTAATGAAGGTCGTGGGGGTAGAGGTTTGACCATATGAGACTCGGCTGGAGAAGCTGAGCGGAGGCTGGTAGAATAAACTGGTAAGCCTGCTCGAGATGAATTTGCTTGATCAGGACGTGGTCCAAGTCGAAAGGACTTTCGAGAGGCGTATGCATCCAATTCTTCATCCTCTTCCCGAAGTGTATCCATTCCTATGCTCGACTTGTCTTTATACCATTGCCCGAAAGCATCGCCAGGACTAATACGCCCATAGCGCCCGCTATGTATACTTCGATTCGTTGCACTGTTCAGCGAGCTCGCGAGGTCGGGAAGAAGCCCTTCAGCGTCCGCTAGTTCATCACGAACGAAAATATGAGATGCAGGGAAAATACCAATAAAGACTTGTTGTGGCTCTTCCGCCCTAGCTGGTGCTTTGGATGATGATGATGGATCGGAGAGTGACCACGTAACAGGAGGTCGACGAGTAGTGCATACAACATATCTGCAGATTAAGTCAAAATAAATGAACAGAAATCAGCAGCAATGGTCTTACGCACCCTCTATACCAAACACCCTCTACTGGCTCCTTAGGTCCTGGGGTATACTTCTCAAACGCGTAAACCTCGTCTCCCACCTCAAGAGAAACAACATCTCGCATAACTGAGTGATCATCGGCAGAAGCTTCTGTAACCGTAGAGAGACGATTGCGACTTGAAATCCTCGTCTCCCGACGTGAAGGTGTCAGGGGATGAACCGCATATCCATATACGATTAGCGGCAGAGGCTCCCACATGGATTGGCGTAACAGGAGACCCCGAGCAGCTGCTGAAGTTGAGTGCAATATGCACTTTCAATACAGATGAACGCAATGATCAGAGAGCGATGAATGTAAGAGATATGAGTTTTTGGACGTTAGGGGTGGAAATCGTCGGTGCGGTCGACTGCGCTGGTGTTGGGTAGCGCAAGCTCTTAGACGCCTGAGAGCCTGATTGAGACGAACTAAGGGTGAAGAGCGCAGTACCACACAGCAGCGTTTGACCGTAGATGGCCTGGTCAGAACACGCAACAGCGGCTGTATGAAAGGAGGATGGAGAGAGCAAATTGGTTGTGCAAGGCAGCGGGAACGGACAGCACAAATAAAGTCATGTTATTCAACCATCAATATGTATAAGGATTCCGAACGTTGACCATAACCAGCTTTGTCCATTAACCCCTACACTTATTATAAACTCAAGCACTACTGTATCTTGGTTATAGCACGCTGTTATCGACCGTCAACACGTCTTATGGCTTCTCTTTCAGATCAGATTGACCGACTGACGCGTAGTACGCGTGTCATCAGGTCGACGGCAACATCCATTGCAAGTTCGACTGACAACTGTTCTGTCTACAACGCAGGCCCATTCACTCGCGCCGTATTGCGCGCACATCTCAGCGATTTGATCCGGGATATTGACACTTCTGAACTTGGTCTCTTCC
>JASFCX010000426.1:0-11924 GCA_036937015.1 Crucibulum parvulum | reverse complement strand
ATTTTGTCTAGCTGCAGAATTTTGATATCCTTCGTCGCAGATCTCTCCCTCGCGGACATCTTGACGCCTGCCAACTTGACACCTCTCTTCAATACACACCCCGAACTCATCTCGACACTATTCCCTCATCTTCCACCTGACCTCCCAGTTCCTCCTTCAGCCGACGCGCTTCAGCGTATAATCCAGTAAGCATACCTGAATGTCTGGATGCAATGGTTGTTTCTGATATCCTTCTAGCTCTCCACAGTTTAGGTCCGCAGTTTCCAGCTTCGATCAAGCATTGAGGACCGGTCTTCTTGGAGGACTCGTCCGAGGCCTTGGTCTGCCGGACGAAGCAGGTACTGGTATCGTACCCTTCCTAAGGGCTGTGCAGGAGCAGGCAGACAGGGAGAACTCGGAAGACGGAAGTAATAGTATGGACACCAATTAAGCTGACTGTTTCTATGTAGAATCTATCCATCTTCGTGTCCGATGCAATCCAGGATTCCACGCTTCCTTATTTCATTTCTGTCGCGTGTTCCCTGCATGAAATGTTACCGAATACTGTCGGCGGAATAGCTTCAGCTTTGGGGATGCTCACTCTATATCTCGCAACAAGTGAAATCCATTTGGAATGAGCTACTTCTTCCGTCGCATATTCAGCCGATACTCACATCCTTCGTTGCCCTTTCGCGCGACATCTCCAGATACATGACGCTGATACAGATGTGCCCCATTCCTCGCAGTGCACCTAATACATGAGGCGCTAATGATCGACCTCCACACCATTAAGAAATGCGTGGACTCTGGCTCACATGCTGCCCGACTGCCCCCATTGCCCAATCTTTTCTCCCAGATCCTATCCCAATGTTGCATGAACTAACAATCAGTCCACCATTTTACGGCGAATGGTATGACAAGAGCGTTGACTTTAACGACATCATGGCCGGTCGTCCTCGCTGTTTGGTGGTGTTCTATATCCTTGTTCTATCTATAGTTTCCGAGAACACAAGATTCTCGCTCACTAACTATATACATAAAAATAATTACACTATATGTTATTTATAATCTTATATGGGTTCGTAGCATGCTAAACGATCCGTATATAAATAAGTATAATATGACTGGATATTTCCAATATGAACAAGGTAAAAGTACAATACTATGTTTACAGAGGGTAAATGGGTTACGGGTATAGGCGTTGAAGTATCATACATTATATAAATCATGTATAATACGGATAACCCAAACGGAAGACAACGAAAGGAAGCTACTCGATAACCTCCTCGGCATCACTGTCTTCTGCAGCCCTGTCTGCACGGCGTTTGAATGCCTTGACCTTTTTCTCGAGGTTGGCGTCGGGCTTGCAATCAGACAATTTGAATGACTTGTTGCATCCAGACGCTGGGCATTTAATGGCCATGCCTGGGCGAGGGAAACTATGTTTTATGGCGTCGCCGGAGAATGAATGTCCACATATAGAGCTAACAAGTAGAGTTGATCAGAAATAGCTCGAATAATGGTGAGTGGTCATACGAAGTTAACGGATTGACCAATAGGGTCAATGTTATAGGACAGTTGTAGTTCTGCGTCACGCCACCGACTTCTAAGTCGTCGTCATCGCCGCTGTCGTCGCCGTCCTCTATTACACAGTCAGCACTTGTCGCAGCCAAGTCAAAGGACATATCGAACCTTTAGGAATAAAGTCGGTGATCGGAGGCATGGCCGTTGCGGGATGTTGCACCTCCTATATATATATTATTTAAATCAGATTGAGTTGGAGACCATGGAAAGTTTGCATACATAGATAGCCGACTTGAAGTCCTTGTAGTTCTCGTCCTTCGCGTATTTCTGACGCGTAGTTTTCTTCGCGTACTCTTTCTTCGACTCCTTCACGCCTGATGTATACACGTCTCTAGCTTTGGTCTATCAGGGTATGTTAGACGGGCTAGGAACGTATCGTGTATTGATGCTCAAAGCTCACGACTTCATCTCCTCGCAAAATTTTCTGTTGAAGGCCTTCAAGTACACGCGCGTGCGATTTCATTTCAGCACCGATGTCGATAATATCTCGAGCAACTTGCTCGAGTTCATCAAGGTTCTGTGAATACGCGTCAGAACGCGTTGTGTCGATGCTCGAGAACTGGGACGCGACTTACATCATTCTCTTCGTCACCGTCGGCAGTTTCAGCAATTGCACTTCCAACATCTCTCAAAGCACCCCAATGCTGCCCTATGGTCTGCTCCATCTTCAGCCAATCCTTCGCAATGTTGTTCAGCATCGTCATCTGGTCCTTCCTAAGCGGTTGGTCGGGAAAATCATCAACGTCGATTCTTTCGTCCTCATTGCTACCTTCCTCTTCATCATTTACATCAGCCTTCGTAGGAGCTGCGCGCTGTTTTCCTGCCGCTTTGGTTTCTTTTTTTATTTCTTTTTTCGGCCGCTTTGATTGTCGTGGCCTATCGTGGTCGCTTTCAACATCGTCGTCAGCTTGAGGTTGCATAAACGTGTCTTCTTCGATGTCCGAAGAATTCATACGCCGCGTGTTTGCCTTTCGACGCGAGGAGCTTGCAACTGGCATGTTAGGCAGGATGAAGAGGGTAAGTAATTAGAAGAATAGACACAGACGCGTTCCTGTGTTTACTGACATTCGCTCGAACCAAACAAAGGGTTGCTTTGAATTTACTAGTTGCGCGCTGGGCCGACTTCATCCACTTCCATCCAGCAATGATGTTCTCTGCGTTACGAGCGGCGATGAGAACGCCGTTGTTGAAGCCGGCTTTTGGTCGTAGCCTCCTCAGCCGGTCTCCTCATAGTTCTCTTCTCCAAATCCGCTCTTTCCATCCCTCTGCTTCAGCACTGGTAACAATGAACCAGGCCATGCGACGGAAAAAAGTTTCCAAGAAGACCCTCAAGTCTAGATCACCACTTCTCGAAACCTGCCCCCAGAGAAAGGGTGTTTGCACTCGCATGATTATCGCAAAACCAAAGAAACCCAATTCCGCCAAGCGAAAAGTTGCCCGTGTCAAGCTGTCTACGGGCAAGTCACTCATGGCGTATATTCAAGGAGAAGGACACAATCTCCAGGAGCATAGTGTTGTATTGATTCGTGGTGGACGCACAAAGGATTTGCCTGGTGTTGGGTTTGTGCTCGTTTACCATATCCATAGCTCTGCTGATTCGTCCTCCACTTAGTTACAAGATCGTTCGTGGCGCATTAGACTTCGGAGGAGTCGTTAACCGTGCTACATCTCGTAGCCGATATGGGTATGTGAATCGTAAATATCTTTGGATTGTATGTCTCATTATCATGCAGTGTCAAGAAGCCCAAGAAAAAGTAGTAGTTTATGCGTTATTTTATTTTATTTTATTTCCGTCTGCCTAGACCTCTACGCGAAAACCATAAGTGAGGAGTATTTATAATGGGAATCACCAACTCTTGCACTCCAAACGTACTATGAGAGCTTCTTCAAATTCCCATCCTCCCTCAACATCTGTTCTCTGTTCTTCTGCGCTCTCACCAACTTCTCGATCTCGCAGTTGAGAGCCCAACACCAAGCATCCCTTTCTAATTTGCTCCTGGTCCGAAATACAATTAGCTTTCGCTTAGCTGAAAGACTAGGTACAGCTTTCGGTGTTACAGGAGTAGATGCGATATCTTCTATATCATCCTCTTCAAAGGTGGCACTCTGTTTCCGATACCACACCATGAAGAGCATATCTTCTTCCGGGTCGTCGGCCTCTAACCCATCTTGGTATCGCCGTGCTGCTGTTTCGGCATTTGGATCGTATTGTCCTTGAGGAAGTGTCATAGCCGCGAAGTATCCTGAGCATACATATGCATCCACAAGACTAATCTTCTTCTTCATGACGGGATGCAAAGATGACTGCGGGGTAATGCGGAACCGGACAAGATATCCGTTCACAAGGAATAGCTGGCCCAATCTATACACCTATTAGTGACATACAAGAAACGGTCAAAACATTACGCACTTGTACTGGCCACGTATACCTTTCCTCATGTATATCTTGCCTCCTTTAATGATGGGTTTACAGCCATCAATAACACACCAATTGTATAATGTATTTAACGCGGGATATGGAGCAGATAAATCTGCCGGCGGGTCGGGAGGTTCATCGTGTCGTTCGTGACATGCTCTTGTTTGTGGTGTTAGACGAGGGCGACGAGCTTGCGCAACTTCGATTTCTTCTCGAGCATCTGTGCGGTGGCGTTGCTTCCAATACAAGATAAGAGCTCGTAGTCGTTCAATCCATTCAATTGCAACACGACACGAATGGACCTAAGAATGTGTCAGTGTGTGATAATGGATGCATTCGAATATACTCACTTCGAGTCGAACGACTGCCCCAGTATTCAGAAGGAGCTCAAATGAACGTCTCGTTTTTAGCTGGGCTTTATCTTCAGCAACACCAGTGACATCCTCTCCCCCCTCATCACCTTCATCTGCTGGGGTTCTCTCTTCTAACTGCGACCAAACTCGGAGCCACTCATCGTCGTCGTCGCGAGTTTCTTTCACGTCGTGGGTATGCGGTGGAGCCGCCTGGAAAGCCCTCCGCACAGCTACAATTGCTCTGAGATCACAAACTCCCGTGGCATGCATTAATTGCAGTGTACCACGACGGAATTCAGTTTGATGAAGAGATGCAGTATACGTATCTATATCGCCCATTTTAAATGCAAGACTAGGTGGAGCAGGCGGATAGGCATTGTTTGGAGGTAACAGGAACAGATACCCATTATGAGTTGCGAGGTAGAGTGGCTGTCTTGTCTGTGTATTAGGCCTGATGCGTGTCAGATAGCCTTCTATGGCTGGTGGTTGGTGGAGTCGTTCCCCATTCTTCATGTGGACGAAGGTTGGGAAATGGCCAGCAAGACGAATCTCTAGTGAGGGCGGTTTGGCAGACTATCGCGAAAATAAAGTAAGCAACCGTTGCTTCACAGCAGGGAATATGGTCTACCTGTTTTAGAGCCAGTCCACAAATGACAGCCCACTCTCGTGGTTTTCCTGCAACATCATCATCCAACCATATCCAATCCAAATTAGTGCCCACTCGCCAAGCGAGTTGAAGTGAGGCTCCGTTCAATATTTCACGCTCAACGAGACCATCCCAGTGAGCGACTGAACGAAGAGACTGTGCACATAATGCAATAATATTCTCTCTTTCGAACATTTTATACGCCCTTCCGTTGTCGATAGTATCTATGTTTGGCAGGTCAATCGTGACTTTAGTATTGAGGGTGGGATTGCGGATATCGATTGAGGTGGGTATATGTCCACCCATCTGTCTCCTACATGACAGATTAGGAACATATATTGAGGGTAGATGATCATATGAAACGCACCAAAGATGCCAGATCCAATCGTATGCCCTTGAGCGGCTCTTCACTTTAAAAACGAATATGTTGGTTCCATCTTTAGCGCGGCTAAATACCCAACGAGAGGTGACTGGATTAAGACTTGTCGTTGTTGGGGGACAAGTAATGCAGAAAGTAAGATCAGCCCAAGAATAAAGCGATAGACGCGTGCGTGATGATTTCAGAGGAATAACATAGGAAAGATGTTTGTGTCCTGCTATCCATTCTTTCATAGGCAGACTCTTGGATGATGGTAAGAATAGAAGCAAACATTTTATTATAAATACGCACATGATCCTCGTAGATCTCGATGCTGTCTTTGCGCCAGGCTACAAGAAATTCGCCCCAATTTTCATACTGTAAGTCCCTTGTTGTCCGATTCTTAGCGTCATCAAATGTTGGGCTTAGAGTTTCAGACTTTGAATATGTTACTCTAATAAGCATCCTATCTCTCAAGGACTCAGACTTCGCATGCGAGGAAATGAATATCAAATACATACCTCTTAATACAATGTCACCCCATTGTAGTATGGAAAGTGTTGGGCTTGACGGAGATATAGTCGCTGCCGCACTCGTGTTTGCTTCGATGGTACTCGACGTCCTTTCCAACACCTCAGAGGGCGGAACAGGTGCTGGTTCTTGTATTTCAGGGATATCAGCATAATGCACCTGTTTCTCTTTGCTTTTGCCTTTGACATCAACTACCCCATCACTTGTGGTAAGAGTAGGGTCGATAATAGGCCGGCCCGGGATTTCTGTTAGCGCTTTCTTCGAGCCCAGTTCAGTTCGGCTGATGGAAGGCCTCAATAAGCCAGTGCTTGAGCCTGCAGGAGTACCCTCTCCGTCTGAAGCAGCATTTTCAACCAGGAAATCGTCATGAGCAGCAGAAGCAGTGCCTAGATTTGAACGAGCAGTAACGAAGGTATCCCCGGCGGTGGAAGTCCGTCCAGTGACTCCTCCCTGTGTGAGATCATCTTTATGCATAGTCGACATAGACTTCCGATTGGATGCAGTGTCGTCTGTCATATTCGATAATCGAACGTTCCCAACCTCTACTCCCATGATACGGCCAACTTCAAAACTTCCTCCGACCCAGTGACTTGGTTGCTGATGTCTATGCCTTTGCCTGTGGCGGTGATTTAGAGCAGCTCCCCATTCACTATCTTTCCACCGCTTAAGCATTTCATGAGTGACACTATGTTCTTCTTCTTCCCCCCAGTCTTCAGCTTTCCCACCTTGATGCAAGAAGAAGTGATACGCATGTTGTTTGATAAGCTCTAACATCCGCACGCTTTCCGCCTCGCTCTCACCGACATCCTCAACGGACGGACTGAAGAATGCAGCGTGTTTATTGCGTTTCTGCAGATTCTGTTCCACATGAGATAGTACCCGTTCTGGGAGAGGTCCAATGAAGATCCTCCGTTGAAGCTGTGGTTCCCGTCCGTTTCTACCTGAGATGTCTGCAGTGGTAGCAGCCGACGTGCCTTCCTCCTCTGACATTACGCAGGACAAGAAAGGTCTCAGGCGTATAAGAGAATCAGTAAACACAGTCCCCAAGGGAGAAAGGTGAGAAGCGGCGTGTCTAGCAAGCCAGGAGCCAGACGTCTCTTCGGTTGCATGCTAGGAACGAAAGTCATTTGCTCCAAGTCCGAAAACGGAAGCGATGACTTCGATCATACCCTAACCCTATGCAAGGGTTATAAGTCCTCCATAGATCTTCACTCTGGTGGAAATGACCTTTGGAAGTGCATGTAAGTCATGTAATAAATACACTGAGTGGTGGATAGCTACGATAGCAGTAGTAAGTAAAATACAAAATTATACTGATTTAAGCCCTTGCTAGATTTAATGTACTTATTAGAAATAACTTCACCGTTTGTAGACTTGATGTTGTAGGAAAGTTGAACCAATATTCGAAAGGGCGGGATTACTCATGCAAGGCTTGCATTTTCTTTTGCAGGAGCTCGTGGGATTGTTTCACGTACTCCGCAGACTCAGATCGATCAAACCTGTACAGCTAGTTAATACTAGAGAGCTGCGAAAGGTTCTTTTGTACTTACGCAATTTTGTGGCCTTTGGTATGCATATCGGGTTCACGAAGGGCAAATGGATTAACATCCGTTGAAGGGTTCAAGTTCGCGAGGCTGTGGTTAACGAAGCGGTGTGTCGTTTCGTCCGACCTAACAGCATAGAGGACGTCGATTAATTTGGCATCACTTGGAAGCCTCCAGTAATCGATCGCAATCTCTGGAGCGGGTTTATTCGACCTATCATTATCGATGATGTTAGAAAGAACTCGCAAGTAGGACGAGAAAGATTTCACCATTCTGGAAGACGGCCAGCCTCGAGATCGGCGATGCATCTGGTACTACAAGTATAGTTTATGTCAGGTTCGCTGGATAATAAATAAATGTCCACGTACTACGTAAGCACAGCTTCTTCTTCCAAGTGCCCAACAAATCGGTGGCATGCCTTGGGTGAGAAAATATAGGATAAAACTAAACGAGAATGATTAGATGGCACCAGGATGAACAGCGGCTACTTCTTACAGAATAGATTATAAAACACTCCTTGAGCTCCAAGCACCAAGGCACGGAAGAATATTGAAGGCTTCCTCAGCGTCATGAATGTCCTGTTGGGAGAATCAATGTTGAGTTCTCACAGTATCGAGAGGTGTACGACATACATTAGATGCATTCTTTCATTTTCGGCCTCTTCCAGACACGTATGAATCCTATTTATGAAATATGAACATCAGGTACATCGTACGTGTGATGGTAATCAATACGAACCATCCGCTGTCGCGACGCTAATGTTCATGTAATTATTTCATCCGTGAATAAATCCTTGCGGTTACTCACCATTAATCGGAGGCTCTGCAAATGCCGTAGAGTAGCTGCTACCATTCCAGGTACTCCGGCAATACTCTCAAGGAAGAGAATGCGCTGAAGTTGCATGAGCATCAAGCTAGAAACAATTTAGCATGGGTACCTACGTGTAACCATTGCCGATCGCTTAACATATATCCTGCCTTACGAAGTTGCTCAAGTGACATATTAGGATCCGGGGGACCCTCTACATGCTTATATCTGGAAACGAAGTCAAATGAAGCTCGCGCGAACTTGACCAGACCATAAGCTAGTTTATCGGAAAACGTCTTAGTAGCCCGGTGCAAGACCTAGTCGGGGACATGTCAGTGAGAGAAAGTATATGCTAAACTATTCATGCATACCTCCACTTGTTTAAGTTCATCCGGTGTATATACAGGGTGGAATAGAACCCAATCTCCATGCATTTCCCGGGGTACAGTGCTCACGGCATCGGGCTTCGTGAGTTCCGAAGTCGCAGCTGAAGAAGATCCAGGCATATCCTCTACGTTAGGTAATCGATAACGTCAATGTGAGAAATAGGCGGCTAATGTACGACATACGCTTATGAGCTTCTGTAGCTTTTTTATGCGAATCATTGTTGAGAAGGGCTTCGTCTTTACAGCGCGCGGCTGAAGATATGAAGGTCCTGCGACACGATGCATTATACAAGAAAGAGGTCCCAGATAGCCGAAGAGTACTGGGTTGGTAGAGAAAAGGCGTGGCCCTCATAGCAGAAGTTCTGATCATGGCTGAATATAATCTTTTTGGTATATTATTTTTGCTGCAGGACGCGCTTTTATACACTCTTAGTTTCCGTGCCAGTCCGAAGAGTGGAGTCATTGTTGCCGGGCGCGTCCGACCGCTGGTCACGGAACTTTCTGCATGCCGCCGATGTTCCCGCTAGCTAACAACGGAGACGGTTTTCGTATCATGTATGGGCCCCATTTCAAGAGGATGGAAAGTTCAGTGGATGTCTTGGGCACAGAGTCAATTACTCCTCGCAGTCTTCTCGAGTGCAGGGACTTTGCCGAGGATGGCGACATCGACGAATTCAAAGTCCGCGAATAAGTAGCCGGCGGTATCTTTGCGTTCCTGGCATCCATTTATGGCTTTTTACTGTCCGGTTTCGGTGATCGTCTGCTGAAATGCTTCCGTCCCTGCGTTCCGCGTCGCTGAGAATAGTTGCAAGAAAATCGACACGAGCCTCCCTTGAATCCGTGGAATTAGAATTTGCTTCTGCATTGGATCTACAATAATGGGGTACAATTTGTTATCGTGAGGAAGATCAGTCTGCAGAATATATCCGAGCTCGAGGCAGGCCAATGATAGAGCATGATTTCTACGTCTTATCGATGGTAGAGGAGCCGTCAAAAGGTCGGCTGTGTCCCGCACTGCGACTAACGATACTGATAAATAATAAGTACAATAAACCATAGGCTTGACCGGGATGTCTATGATTAAATGGGGCTTCTCCCGCTGCCCTGACGGAGTGGGCGCAAATTTGCTCCAGTGGTGTCCGAGTGGTCACTTACAAGATAAGTAGAGTGAGAAATGGCAAACCACTTACTCCAATGCTCTGCACTACATATGGAGATCTCCTCGATTCGCTTATAGAACGCTTTATATGTATACATATGCATCTTACTATTTTCCACTTCATTGGAAGCTCCGCATTACTGCCCTTGGTAAGTAGCTCTCAGAAGCAGTGAAAGAAGGATAACAATCACCGAAGTGCGAAGGACTAAACGATTTTTGATGATCGTACTTAGATATGGGCTGAATAGAAACCTAAATATTGACGAGATTTTTTCCAGTTTAAACGGGTTTGACAAATTGAAAACTCGGAATGATATGCCTATAGTGTTGTCGAGATGGTATGATAGTACACTACTGCATTCTCTTCCATGTCATAGTTTAAAAAAATAGGCGGCACTCATCGTTACTATCCAGATGAGATTCGTTGCAAATGTGGTAAGAGCGCCCCGTAGCTTTTTCATGTGTGGACATCCACAGCGATCTCACGTGGTCTATACCAAAATGGGCCAGGGCTGATTGTATCGTTCATTCTTAACGTTGGAAAATATTTCTAACGCGACACGACTCCATGTTTGTAGTGTGAAGTTTGCTTACCTGTAAAATTTCGTTAGAGGTTGAGGGTAAGTGCACTTCCAAAGGAGAATAGATAGCCCATCGATGCCAAGTTCGCTGTGAGGCACAATTTATCCTTTGATTTTTTGACCATTAGTCACTGCAGGAATCGAAAGCCCTTGACCGCGAGTTAAATTTGTAGACACAGGAAACGCCATAATTAACCGTCGTCCTTGGGACCCCGCGAAGCACACTGCGACTACGATCACTAATCGTCTTTCTAGCTATATATCTGGATGAAGGAAAACATGAGGTAGTCTGTTAACATGAGGACGATAGTATCAAGATCATGACCAACTGTTATAAGTCATCCCGGGAGAGTCAAATGGTAACTTCCCAAGAGAAGACCAGAGGTGTTGGTCGTGCCAGGATTTTGCCCAGAAAGGTTAGCCGCGAGACTCCTAGATCTAGAACATCAGGCTTCCTTATGTTCACCATCCCATCGGAAACTGAGCGTTAAGTATGGGTTGGTGAGAAGAGTTAGAAGTAAGATTAAGGTTATGTGGAGAGTTTTTAGAATGTTTCCGTATTACTGGAATAACCCCCGGTTCGGGATACGTCACTCGCGGTTTGAAAAGCCGGGAATTTGTCTGTTGAGGGCGTTTATTCGTATGCATTTACGGAAAGAGTTGAATGAGAAATTACGGCCGACCTATCGTCAAGTGGAAGCGAAGATTTGAAAACTGTAATGAGATCTTTTTGTAACCAGCAACTAGCCAGACACTTGAAACCCCAAAGTTATAGCTGGAAGTCGTTCGTAATTGCTCCGAACAGTCTTAACCGGTTTCTAGAAGATAGGATCCGTCGTTTATCGCAGAAAATGACGTTTCAATCGTCCTAAATGGCGTAAAGGTTGAGTCCAAAAGATATTTGCTCAGTATACTAAGCAATCGTATTATTTGCTTGCTGTTACGGCGGTTGGAAAACGAAGCCTGGGGACTGAATGTTACGATATTTTTTGAATGCATTCGCTCCCACCACTGTAATATCAGCTGGTCTGCAAGGCATATCCAACGGGATGAACGATCTATTTCAACCAACATGAGAGTTTAATTTCCGAGGCTTCCCAGTACGAATGGGAAGACAGAACTTCTCATCCTTCTGATGAGACCATCGATGTATTTGGTGTTGGGCCGACCATGAAGTTGGAGAACCATATACGCCAGACCCGATAGGAGACTTGTAATGCGTGTAGAGAAAGAGATCCTATTAAATCCGCATCAAGATCAGGGACAAGACTGAGCTGGTTATGTCGCTTTGAATTGATTTGTTCCATGCCATGCTTTAATGTTCTCTGACATGAGCCTTGTGGCAGCCAATCGACAAGGAGAAGAAGTTGCCAGACCCCAACCACATGGGCAGGTGTCCTCAACACGACTGAGATTCGCTAAAGACCCCGAAAGTCCAGTATTAGGGATAGAACTGGAAATAAACGACTCTTTAATTGATAAGGAGGCAAATGACCCGGAACAAGGACCTGAACAAGCGCACAGGAAATATAACGAATTCAGTCAATCGTACAAGCCTGAAGGAAATGGGGGTAAAAAAT
>JASFCX010000425.1:0-11929 GCA_036937015.1 Crucibulum parvulum | reverse complement strand
CCGGTGACAGTCGAAGAGATCGACGTAGGAGAAGATGCAAATGCGGGACAGAAAACTGGAATGACATCGTTGTTGAGTGGGTGGACAACATTCTGGCCGTTCTCCGCTTGGTACGGCCAGGTGCAGAAGGATGAGGAGCAGCAAACCACGGATGCAACATCTGCTGTTGAGGCGGCAGAAGTTCGACAGGAAGTCGACGCCGTTCGCCAGCGTACGATATCCAATACCTCTCAGCACCAAGTTGCGCGTACTCAGACGCAGCAGTTGTGGGTTCCTTCCCGCACCAAACTCTCTGTACAAGCGATGTGGTGGGGGTATCGATTGTACGTTGCTATATCTATACTCGCATTCATCCATTGATGTTATTACAGATACCTTCCACCACCGATTATGGATATCCTATCAGACAAGCAGCTTGAGGCTACGAAACGCGCGGCGATGATCACCACCGCCCTCACCTGGTTTTTCAATAACCTTCCTCTCTCCGCATTGCCAGCGGCGGTACGACCTGCAGTCATGTTGCTGCAAGGCATCGCCCCATATCTCGGATATATAGGCACATTCATCTCCTGGAGTTGGAGTACGATCAAGAGCTATGACCTTGGTGAGCCTTAGTCATCTCACTCCTCCATGTATCTTCTTAACTCGCTCATCTTTTCACAGGTTATGGTGTGATCCTAACTGCGACGTGGCTGCTCCCAGTTGCACTCATCCCCGGGACTTGGTACGAGGCTGACTTCCCACAATCGCCCAGCGCGGGTTCTCCTATACCTCTTCCTCCCGCTCCTCTCCCAGCACCGGCGCCATCCAACCCCTCTCCAGCTCCTTCAACTCCAGGAACTTTGGATCCAGCGACTCCAGTACCACCATCCTCACCTCCCACCCAGTCTACAACACCTCCTGCTGCACCACCGACAACCGCTCCTATGTCACCAATATCCCCAACTTCTATACCCCTACCTATGAGCCCACCAACCTTAAGTCCTCCTCTAGGTCCTTCAACACCTGCAGTAATACCCTCACCACGACTGCCATCATCTCCAGCGCCAGCCTTCCGCCCAATGTCCAGTGTATTTTCACCATCATCATTCGCTCCAGCTGTCCTCTCCTCGCCGCGTTCACCTCCCAGTCGTTCTCTTCTCTTATTCCGAACGCCCAAGCCATCGGCAATGGCACTTCCCATAACTCCTCCGTATGGGTCTTCACATCTCCCGCCTATACCTCAGCAAGCCCAAGTCCTCTCCTCTTCGCCTATTATTACGTATTCTCCTTCTTCTCAGGTGCCCACCTCTCCACAGCAACGCACCTACGCCCCACCTCCACATTCGCCTCCGGTGCCTATGAACTCTCCTCTCGTGCCGATGCTGCTTCAAAGTCCAGAGATTCCGATGGTGGCGCTTCCTGAAGACGACACGGAGAAGAGGGACAGGAGGGAAGCGAGGAAGAAACGGAAATTGTTCGGACTTGGAAAGCAGTGAGCTAGCTTTACTTACATTTTGGAACTTTGTAGCGTATTTTGGGTCACCTCGTCATGACTTACGAACTTTACGACTACTTGACGACCTTGATGACTACTACGACCCCTCACACCACTGGCTTTTTGTAATATGCTTGTGTTCTGAATCGACGCACCCTACATATCTATATACCATCAAGCTCTGTTCGGCATTTACTTTCTCTTCCGAAGATCGGAAAATGAGGGACCATCGCTTTGCTTTCTTCCGAATGGTTAAGGACCTACAGAAACCCCTAAAACTGTTCCCCTTTCTACTAAACTTCACGTTTCAGCCTATCTCCTAAGCACCGCTTCCAACATCCTTAAACTCAGAGATTTCTGCAAGAACATTTCGAACGCTTCCTCAAAAGTTTCGAACTCAAGAGAAAGTCTAATTGAAATAACTCCCTCCTCCGTAGCTAGCCAAACGTGGATTGTCCCATATTTCGCTCATTCTCAATGATAATCGGAAAGAGAGTAAGAGGTGCAATGTCCAATAAGCAGTCGCATGAGAATGCTTTGACGAATGCCATCAAAAATTCTCTCGGTGCCAGAGGTGAGAAGGGAGAGCGATGAAGCTTTAGTAGCGAATTTTTTTGACTGAGATTTCGTATGCTAAGTAACAATCTATCTACTTCGAACTAGATGTACTCGATAGCGGTGAGTATATGTGATATTTCTCTCCCTTCTAAGGGAATCTACACGCCAGTTTGTACTATAACATATCTTCAAGTGCTCAGGCCAGTCGTTGTATATTAAGATACAGCATATAAACATTCACATATCACTATGTCGCCAGACTCCTCAGTCTTGATCCACTTAATCTCACCAGCTGTTTTATACTGCTATCCTAATCACTGCACGACAGAGAAGGTGGAGGATAAGTTGATTCTAATACTATTTGAATAGGGTAAAAAAACATTAGTGTTGGAATATGAGCGCTAAGATTACGAGTGAGCGCGATCCGGACTCCGCCCGCAGTCATACTTACATTTTTGTGGCTCCATTAATCGTTTGATATTTATCTAAGTATGTAGATATTTCGTATATAGGTAGAGTACATTCGAGTATGTACACTATCCGTTTGCCTCACGAGCTTACCGAGGCCAAACGTTTACTTCGCTTATTTCGACAATTAGCAGGAAGGATATCTTCGTTAAGCATCAGTGGTTAAGCTGTTTTGCTTCAGAATTTATGTCTGGACCCACGTGGCTTTCAACAAATTAGGAATACAGGTAAGTACAGTATACTACCGTTCCTTTACACTGCACCAAAGTAAGATTCCTGATTTATATTGTCTAATGGCCCGTTTCCACACGGACAAATATATCACACTATACTAAAGTATCTTAAATTTTTGAAACAATTTTATAGCATGGAAAGAGTATAACACGGCATAGAATAAAGGGAGAGAAATTGATGTCTCGAAAACAAGAAAGCTGACGACTTTACAAGTGCACACCGTAACACCCGTAGGACTTTTCGTGACAGCTGCGTCTCTCGGTCACTTGATGCGGTTGGTGTGACTCCTCGGGAATCTCGGATGTTGATGTTAATAGTCCAGTGCGCTTCCTGTTCCGTTTTTGAGCAAGCACATACACAAATTAATATCTTAAGTTTCAACAAAGAAAATTCCTAGATGATAATGCTAGTTATGAGCATGATATAAGCCTTCTTGGCTCAGTTGGCTAGAGCGCAGGTCTCATAGTCCTATGCTATGCGTGGTCAGATAATCCACACAATCCTGAGGTCGCAAGTTCGAGCCTTGCAGAGGGCATTTTTTTCTCCTATTAACATCTAGGAGTAAGTAAAAAGGTGAAGAGCTGAATATTATATATTCATGTGCTTTGACGCGCATATTTCGTCAAGATGTAGCGTAATTTAACACATACCAACAAACTTCACGGTATTATCGTAAGAATTTGAAAGAATCATTTTACATTTCAATAGTCTCAACAGTGGATCAGCCTGTTCTATGTTCTATTGGTGATTTATGTATCGGTTTACAGTGTTTGAAGGAAGTATAGTAATACTGGCGGTATTTCAAATCTTATGCAATTCTTGGGTGAAAATTTTTATAGATCCATAGTATAGATCTATAATAATCCTCGACATACAGCATGAAATATAGTTTGCTAGACTTTCAAATCACACGAAGAGGTTATTTAGTTCGCTTGATGCATCATTTGTGCTTTAATTATTAGTTGATGCACTTTGCTGGACTATATGCATTTTTAGGTTCTCTTGAATATGGGTAAGGGGAATCTATCACACAGAAATATAAGCTTTTCTTTATGTAATACAATAAGCTTTACTTCATGAATACAATACATTTCAACAGGTCTAATTTTGATATTAGGTAGATTGTCCGGTTCCTGGTTCTTGGTGTGATGTAATTGGTGTAGCCGACTCTTGGGCAAATACTAAAGACCCAATATAATTGTTTTCTATATGATCTCGTAAATGGGGACGTTCATTTAGCCTGTGGGTCAAGGGTAGAGAATCTTAGTTGAGACATTATAAAACCAAACTATACACCCTACATTATGACTGAGAGTTACAACTATGTGAATAATGAACAACCGATATGACATGGAATACGCACATGTCGTCATTGCATAGAGCTGATATAATATCAAATGCAGTGAAATCCTAAGCGTGCATATTAGATGAACATAAAAAGCCAGAGATAGGAGACATTGTAATTCGTACACAAAAAAGTTCTCTTGTGACTGATTCAGATACACAATCAGGTGGCCAATCTGTAATACACCTAGAAATGCCCCGCGAGTGATCGAATATAAAAATAGCCTTTTGACAACGTCAATAATTCCTACGCTATTTCTCGTGGGTATATGAAAAGACATGTATATGTTTGACAAATACCTTATGGAGACCATTTCAGACTCTCTGAATATGGAACAAAAGGTAGTAGTGATGATTCCTTCAGCGAGTATAGCGAGGCCATGGAAAACGGATACGCAGACCTACCAGCGCAAGTGAGTTACGATTGCAGTAGGTCCAGCATAATGGTGTATACCCTGTGAAACTTAGTGTCACTTTGAGCGCTTTCTAAAATGATAAGAGCTTGTGTTTTGTCGTGAGGATATGATAACTAAATAAATAAAAAATATGCCCCACAGACGATTGCTCCTATAATCTATAAGGCGGTAATTCTTTAGCGGACAGTTATGGTAGACGAACCAATCATCAAAACTGTAAGGAGCATCTGTAAAATGCCAGAGTGTGTCAATAACTCCCTATAAATCTCAGCATCATATTCTTCCTACTATTACGAATGGTATTGGACGTCTTTTGGTGACTGCGATTGTGTCATCAGCTTGCCGTTTACGTTATGAAGTCCAAAGAGAACTAACATAGAAAGATACGACTCGCAAAAAAGACATGAACCCTTTAATAAGTGAATAAGAAGCGCTAAACATCACAGTTAATACAACTTACAAACATGCAAGTAATCCGGACAGCGTAAACGTAATTCCGACTAGACTATGTTGCATGTTAGTGAAATTGTAGTTATCGTATAAAACTACTTGCCGGTTAACTTCGAGCAAAGTCGATCTGGCATCATCTGCTGTTTTAGTCTGGAGGAAATCGTATCGCTAAGAGAACTCCATCAGGTATAATTGAAAATACCGATAGTATTAGCAGTTTTTGAAGAATGGCGACCCCAGAAGCGGCCAATGTTACAGAGAGCACACTGAAAATGATGTAAACATTTATCCAACTATGAGTGGCGAGAATAGTACAAAATGAAAGAGACCTGATTTGGACATTTATAAGCAATTCAGTCGACCTTAAATAAATAAATTGATTCGATATACCAATATTCTTAATTTCCAACTGTCAGAATTTTGCCGGAAGTAACTCCATCCAAGAATTAATGTGCATCCCAAAAGCCTAGTAGTATATATAGTATTAGCCATGTTTCTGAACGCTGGTAACTGGAACAGAATAATATACATCGCCGATACCAAAAGACCTATTTAATTACCACTGTTTCAGTCGGTTCAAACCTCCATTGGAGGTATACAACACAATGCTCACCGTAAAGGAAACCATCCGACAGCGTGTAGAAATAGAATGCCATATTAAGCTCCTGTATCAAATAGCCGCGGAAGAGATGAAGTTGGGGGCTAATAGCTTGAGCCAATCTGTATTATGCCTTTTAACATCGTACGAGGGTATCGACACAACGTTGCGATTGAGATCATTCATACTTCATAGTACGATCAACTCGGCAAATTCTGCAAGTTAGATGAATCTCCACTACGGTCCGTCGACCGTGCCATTGATTTAGATGCGATGGAATGTAGACCCTTCCGACGTGTTAGGAAATAATAGGAAATAATCAGCCCATGCCTGCTGGCGACTTGCTCATGGCCAAATTCCAATTGAATGTAATACTTGAATGTTGACTACGGCGGCAGACGCCACAAGGGCCCTATGTAATGTCGACTTAGGTCCGATCCTAAATGTCAAAATTTTGGCCTTTAAGAACTGGCGTTCTTCGGCCGAATTTGTCCGCATAAGGATCCAGACTCCAATCCACATACTCTTTGGTCCCCATTTACGTCCACATAGCACAACAGACATTTTAGGAGCCAATTCCTGTTTGCATAGGCGGATCGGACATCTATTTTGATGGAAAATGTAATATCATGAAAAATATCTACTTTATACCTTAGAAGCCCCCCTTTTTTCTTCGTCACTACTGCTCGAAGCCTCAGGATCAGCTGCTGAAGTTGGTGTACAAAATAATCGGCTTGCAGCCTATGTGGAATCATCAGCAAAAATATCATGAAATTCCGGTTTCAAGAACGACTTATTTTGAACATCCTTGTGGTATGAGTAATATTGGGATCAATGTGAACGAATGTTGAGCCGTCTTATCTATGTGTCTCTGGCTTATATATGTATCATATAGTTTAAAAAATCAAATTGATCCTGAGGTGGCATTCTACTTTATGGTAAAATATGGAACCTGAACGACATCTGCACAGTAAAGGGTCTAGGGATCGGACATGGGCGATATGGATTGGTTTCTGTCTGCTTCTGTTCGCATAGATATCTGGCGTAGGTTGAGCTTATACAGGGTCCTACAGTGTAGAACGGTCAAAATTGATCTCTTGGCACCCTGAATTTTGATTACCTATCTTCGTTAATAAAACTAGTCAGAAAAGTCCGAAAACTATCAGAATCGACTCAGTTTGATGAGAGCTTTCGGGTGAACTGAGCTTTAGCTTGAAATTCCAACTTTTTCAAAAAAATAAAATCTCAAAAGTAGATTTATGCCCGAGATCAACGATCCAAAACGTGGTAGCCTTTCTCTCACGTCGTCTCAAGCACTTTAACCGTTTGCTGTACTTTGATCCCATTACATATTCTCGCAGATCTCGCAGAGCGATGCCGAGAGGGCCGCTTCCGGGAGCCTGGGCTTGGCCCTGAGATGTCGCTTCTTTGTGATATGGTGCCGATCACTTAGTCACCACTAACTTTGTACAAAAGAAATTTCACACAGAGTTTTGGCCTGATTTCTTATTTCTCTTGGGAAAACGTTTGAATTAGCAATAGGAACAAATTGTTAAGAGGAATTTTCGAAATTCTCAAAACTGGCGGAGAAATAAAATTGGAGTGGATTGGAATTGGCATGATTATGTAATAGATAAGATAAATTAATGATTAAGTGTCTAATTGCCTCGCCAATGTCTTTGGAACCCTTTAGTGCAATGTATATTTGCAAGAACTGAAGGCGTTTACCTTAGATTGAGAATCCTTTGCACTAAGGCCAACCCCATAAGCATTTATTCACCTGATCATAGTATCATACAGCGTTCATACTTCTGAATAGTGGTTATAGGAACAGAGTGAAGTGCTGGCAATGTATTATTATTGTTCTTGAGAGTGTCAAACTGAGTGTAGTTACAATGTTCACAAAGGTAATGCTCCATGGTACACCAAAAAAGAATTCAATGAAGTTCAGCTCACAGTGAAACTTCTGAAGGAAGATACAAAGGTGCCCCATTTCCTCAATGACTTCTTGAACTAGCAGCTTTTGTAATTGAACAACAGTGCCATCCCAACTTAAAGAACACTCATTGGGAGCATGGCTTGTTGTAAATCGAGTGTGTGCAGTGAAGAGTAGAATATAAAAAGTGAATTAACTACGTATTTACTGGCCTCTTGGATGGCCTTAAATACATGTAACTAAAGTATCTAGAATATATTACAGCTATTTACCGTGTCTAGGGCTGAGTAAGCGCTGTGTTGGGCTTGCCAATTCCAACATGGCTATCTGTTTCGGGGCTTCGGGAGAATGTGAGGGAGTTTTTACCTCATTGTGTCAAGCGTTGCATGCTCGAGCAGCAGCTGCGAGAGGACCCTTTCTCTTTTGTGCCATTCACAGTGGTTTAATAGCAGTGCCCAAATACAGTAATTAGCGTAAATTGATTAAATGTTTAAATCTATGTAGAATTGTGACTTTTAAGCCAAATTGAGTAACTGTGTATGTGCGTTAAGAGGGAGGCAGAACAATCTCTCCATCATCATTTAAAACAAATTTTACGAAATTCTTGGAGAATATTGCTATAGATCCATTGTGATCCTCGACATACAGCATGGGATGTGGTTTGCTAGACTTCAAAATCATACGGACAGGTTATTTGCCTTACTGATAGCGCTGGATGCTCCATTTATATTTTAACTGTTACTTGATGCATTTTGCTGTGATAGTCTGAGGGAGAGCGTCACAGTCATTTTTAGGCTCTCTTGAATACAGATATACAAGCATTTCTTTATGTGATATGATAAGCTTGACTTTATAAATACAACAGATTTCAACGGATCTAATTTAAATGTTGGATAGACTATTCGGTTTCTGATTCTTGGTGTGATGTATTAAGTGTGGCAGGCTCTTGGACAAATACTAAAGACCCAATATGGTCGTCTTCCATACGATTTCGTAAATGGGGACGTCCATTTAGCCTGTGATTCACAGATAGAGGATGTCAGTTGAGGCATTTTCAAACAAAACTATACATCCTACATTATTACTGCGAGAGGTGCAACCACGTGAATAAAGAAAGGACAGCCGATGCAATATAGAATACCCACATGTCGTGATTGCATAGAGCTGATCTAATACCAAATGCAGCGAAACCCTAAGTGTACGCCTTAGATGAATATGAAAAATGCCATAGATAGGACGTACGCAAAAAAGTTCTCTGTTGGCTGATTCAGATACATAATCAGATGGCCGATCTGAATTACACCTAGAAGTGCCCCACGAGTGATCGAATATAAGAGTAGCCTTTTAAAAATGTCGATAGTTCCTGCGCTATTTCGCATGGGTTTATGAAAAGATATGTACGCCTTTGATGAATACCTTATGGAGACTACTTTGGATTCTCTGAACATGGAACAAAAGGTAGTGGTGATGATCCCATCAGCGAGTATAGCAAGGCCATGGAAAGCGGATATGCAGATCTACCAACGCCAATGAGTTACGATTGCGGCAAGTCTGGGATAATGGTGCATACCCTCTGAAACTTAGTGTCACCTCGAGCACTTTCTGAAATGATAAGACCTTGAACGAATGAACCTAGATCACCAGCCCATTCCATTCGTAAGGATATGATAACTGAAGAAAGACATATGTCCCACAAGTGATTGCTCCTATAATATGTGAGGCTAGAATTCTTTAGCGGACAGTTATGATAGAACGAACCAAACATCAACACCGTAAGGAACATCTGTAAAATTCCAGAGTGTGTCAATAACTCCCTATCAATCTTAGCATCGTATTATTCCTACTATTAAGAGTGGTATTGGAAGTCTTTCGGTGACTGAAATCGTGTCGTCAGCGCCGTTTATTTTGCTAGGTCCAAAGAGAACCAACATAAAAAGATTCCTCTCGCAAAAAAGACGTGAACCCTGTAGTAAGTGGATAAGAAGCGCTGAACATCACCGTTGATACAACTTACGAGCATGCAAGTAAACCGGACAACGTAAACCCAATTCCGATTAGGCTATGTTGCATGTTAATGAAACTCTATTTATCATATAAAACTGCTTGCCGGTTAACTACGAGCAAAGTTGATCCGGCGTCATCTGCTGTTTTAGTCTGGAGGAAATCGTATCGCTGAGAGAACTCTATCAGGTATAATTGAAAATACCGATAGTATCAGTAGTGTTTGAAGAATAGCGATCCCCAAACAAGCCAATGTTACAGAGAGAACGCTGAAAATAATATAAGCACTTATGCAATTGTGCGTGGCGAGGATAGTACAAAATGAAAGAGATCTGATTTGGACTTTTATAAGCAATTGCGGTCGACCTTAAATAAAACGATTCGATATACCAGTATTCTCAACTTCCAACTGTCAGAATTTTGCCGGAAGTAACACCATCCCTGAAGTAACGTGCACCCGAAAAGCCTAATACCATGTATTAGCCATGTTTTCTGAACGCTGGTAATGGGAATGGAACAATCTACATTACTGATACCAAAAGACCTATTTAATTTGTCAGTTTTCAATCAGTTCAAACCTTCATCAAGGGTATATAATGCTATGCTCACCGTAGAGGAAACCATCCGACAGCGTGTAGGAAGAGAATGCCATATTGAAGTTCTCGTATCAAATAGCAGCGGAGAGGTGAAGTTGGGGGCTGATAGCTTGAGCCAATCAGTATGATACCTTTTAACAATATCCCGGGTGTTGACATAGTCACGCTGTGATTGAGATCAGCCATGCATCACAGCGCAGTCAACTCGACAAATTCTGCGAGTCGGATGAATAAGTCTCCGTGCGCTGACCGTGCCGTTGGGTGGCAATCTTAGATGCATGGAGCGTAGCCTTTTCCCAACTGATAGGTAATAACGGGTAATAATCTGGCTGTGCCAGCTGGTGACTTGCTCGGGCCAAAATATAACAAACCAGCACGAATATCCTGTCATGATAAACATGCATAATGCCGGTTGAGTACTGCGGCAGCAGACGCCAGTTGCTGTGGAACTTTCCGAACTCCGCCTCGGCGGAGCTCCATAAAGCCAGTCTCGTCCAAAGTCTTGCGCACACTGAAGTTTGAATCCAAACCCCATCTGCACAGAAGCTGAGGCTTCAAAATGCTCAATGTATGCACTAATTGTGGTTTTCCATCATCCAAACTCCCGGAAATGACCTTGAAGACCTCTCCCGTTCATCATCTCTTTTCTTGCAACGATCCACCTCTGCATACAGAATTCGCAATCATCCATACTGAAATCGCTCAAGCAGAAGCAGAACTATCTCGTCTTAGGAATATCTTGCGTATACAAGAGACTATGGTGAAACGAAAGCAGGAATACATTGATTATTCTAATCAACATCGTGCACTTTTTTCAGCTGTACGCCGTGTTCCTCCTGAGCTGTTGTCAGAGATCTTTTTGGAATGTGTTCGGGGAAATCGCGAGGCTACTTTAGCTGTACATAAGCCTCCTTGGGTATTTGGGAAAGTCTGTAGATCTTGGAGGTCTGTGGTACTCGCTACTCCCCGTCTGTGGAATGTATTACCACGCTTTCACACGAACTATAAAATAATGGAGGATCCTCATTACACCAGCCTAGTGAATACGTCCTTATCCTTATCCTCCAACCTACCTATCTCTCTTGATATAACCGCGTATCGCCTTCGTGGGGAGCAGCACCCTCTGCTTAAAACTCTCATTCCACACTCCAAACGATGGAAAGAATTCATCTTTTCGTCCGATATCGAATCATTGAGCTCTGGATCATTCTCGAACCTTCGAAGTCGGTTGACTTTATTGCACAGCCTCAAATTTCGCATATTTGGTTCTTCGCGCGAAGATATTGCGAGCTGGCCAGGCATAGATATATTTGAAGATTGCCCACAGCTGCGTGATGTTGAACTCGAGTTACCCCCCTCCGCAGATGTCCAGGCTACAGATTCATTCATGTTCCCTTCACTTCCATTCCCTTGGAGTCAATTAACATGCTTTACAGGTAAACATATGCACTTATCATATATATTAGAGCTACTTAGGCGGGCAACGCTCTTAACTGAATGCAACCTACATGAAACACTACCATGCCCACCTGATACACCTGATTATCAGGTAGTAGTAACACATCATAGTCTTCAGAAACTTTCTATTAGCGGGATATCACTCAAGTCCTACAACGCCGTGGCTAGAGAAAATAGAGAAAATTTTCCTGCTATTCTCTTCAAACTTTTAGTCCTGCCATCTCTGAATAATCTTTCAATAAACCTACCAGAAATCTCTATCGACGCCGGAATTCTAATAGACTTTATCAGTCGTTCCGCTTGTTCACTTATCAGTTTAACTGTATTGGTTTATAACCTCGGGGACAATTTCATCCTTCTTCTTAAATCCACACCTCACCTTTCTCGTTTGGA
>JASFCX010000424.1:1740-11968 GCA_036937015.1 Crucibulum parvulum | reverse complement strand
TCAGCGACTTGTTCGACCTGAAGTTATTTTGGAACTATCTGAATACAGTACTTACTTGTGAAGGCTCTCTTCTCAGCAGAAATCAGAAGCGACCCTACTTGCTGCCCCGCGTTTCCTATGAACTCCTGCGTTATCCACTGTCCAGCCATGAAGGCAATAGAACCATGCTGCCCAGGACCGACTCTATGGCCGTGAAGTTGTGGGCGCTGCACTCGAGGGTTCATGCGTACGATGGTCGCGAGGCGTGGGCTGATAAAGAATCAAAACTCACGAGTCTGTCGACCCCTGGCTGCAGAACTTGTGTATGAAGACATGTAGACATTATATTTTTGAGCGTTCTATGTAAGTAGTCCATACTCAAACTTTCGTTGTGGTTGATCACCGCCAAATATGCTTACGATTAAGATTTGTATGTACTTGGATTGTCTTAGACTTCTACTTGACTTCTACATTTCTGACTTAGATGTTGTCGCAGATATGAAACATATTAGACAATAGCATTCAAGGAGTGCCACCGGGATCCGAGACACACAACCAAACGTATTCACCACTGTTGACGCGTCCAACGGTCAACTACTGCTTAATTTGGTAATTATCTGAATATCTGTGAACGCTCCCTGCTCAGCACTGATAGAAAATGGTAAGCGAACTCGGTGACTGGCGTTTCTCAGGGGCCTGTGCATTATCCAGCCACAGAAGCAGTTGAGCATGGAGGCCACAATAGAGCATATCTCCAGCTGTTATTCTCGAGTAAATGGGGCCCAAAATGGTAGGTCTGATCACTAAAGATCCAATCCATCATAAGCCTTTATGATGACACGAGTTGAAGTAATCACGGGAATGTGTATCCTGCCATGACAAAGAAATCTAGAATTACAGTATAGTAAATGGAGCTTCTATATCTGGACTTTCAGCACGCATAGATCGCAGTTCAGCCATCTCTATGTCAGTTAATTTACTCCCCTCCTGGATACGATAGCTATCTTCGTCCAACATCACTGTCATCCGCCGAGAACCAACGGGCTTTTGCGAAGATGTCTTTGATTTCGACCGCTCCAAGTCTCGACTTACTGAGCGGACATTCAAGACCACACGATTCGTCAAAACGCAGGACATAGCAACTGAGAAACCAATGGGTACTTCGAGAAGAGAAGTCTGAAACATATATTATGAATGATGGGCCCATAACCAAATACTCAAAGTATCGACTTACCGGGGCAGAGATCCATACCAACAGACATGTAAGATATGTGGCGCAGATGCTGTCGTGAAGGGAAATGTTGTTAAGACGTTAGGAGGAAAGGTGGCTCATTCATACTTACACAAGAAAATATAGAACAGAATCCCTGATCAGGATGCTAACAAGATGTCTGCCAGATCGAAAGAGAGGACCATCGGATGTGAACGATTGGAATCCACGAACGAGAGCCAATGTACAGAGAAGAGTTTCGAACGCGAGCATAGGAATCCAGAAGGTGTAGAATTTATCTGATACACCCGAGGGAACGCAGAACATTCCAGCTGTTCCTGGTAAAACCACTGCCGTAGCTAAACATGAGCGTCAGCAATGATTGGATGAATATTATGTGTGAGCATTTACCTGTGATTTTCATTAGTACAGTACCCATGATCGTCGCTGCTGCGGCCGAAGCGATGATGAAGGAGCTCAACATGAGGACGAGCACCTTTTTGTTTAAAGAGTACAATGCATATAGCCGCATTTGCAATATTGCTAACTTCTAATCAGCGTGTAATAGAAGGAGAAAGCAAAAGGAAGGCATACTTTCTGCTATCATACATGCGAGGAGACCAGTCCAGCCTTGCCATTGAAAGAAATGCCGACCTAGATGATATTAGCAGTGCATTAAAAACAGCTTTATAAAGAACGCTACTCACAGCTGTGGAAGCGATCCATACCAAGTCAATGACAGTTGGACGAGCAGGATAATTTGCTTACAACTGGGTTGATGTGAGATCGTCTAGTTATAGAGAAGATAAATGGTTTTACGCACTGAATCAGTGAGAGTATTCGAAAAGAATGCTACGATTTTTCATGTTAGTCACAACATCTGCGTGGAATATCAATATATTTACCGTAGTTGTTGAAGCTGGGGGGTGGGGGAGAATGATTGGCCATGATAACCGAGAGTATAGAGACGGACTCACATCACCGAAAATAAAGAGTAATAACGATTCTACCCCATAAGTCAGCGGACGAGATAGAGGAGAGTGGACGGCAACGTACAATTATGAATAGAGCTTTCCCAGCCGACCACGAACTCTTCTAAACACCTCATCAGTTAACGTTTTCTAGGTTGAACTTTTGGGTGGTGAAGATATACCCAGATCAGCTCCACCTGTGTCGACAAATGTTAAATGCCAGAAAATCGTGAGAGATAAGATGGATGTACCTCACTATCCAAAGTGATTACTACAAATTACGCTGAGCACAGAGGGCAATTGAATTATAAGGGCCACTCACGGTGCTCATAAAGGATGATGCTACTGGAAGCTACTGGTGTTGCAAAGAGATCGAGTGAGCGAAGTCACGATTGCGAAGATTGTTGCTTACATTGCGCATACCGTGTGATCTGAATATGCTCGGACACCTCGTACAATCCTTCAATGATGTCAGCGAACGACATCGCGACGTGCGCAAGAGGAACGAAGGGAAGAGGCTTGAAAAGCCTGGAAGTGTAAAGGCTGGGTGAAGAAAGGGAGAACCATCCAAAGACCCCACAAATTTTGAACGCTCATTCTTAAAGAGATGGCAGACAGATGATTGGCAACTCAGCTGCCCAATAGTTGCTTCGAAGAACGGTGGCAAGGCGCTGGCGAGTGCTTCTTGGCTTCCGAATGGCATGAAGGTGAGAGAAAGAGCAGCCCAATCTAGATTCATTCTGGCAGTGTTGCCTGGGAACTGGTCGGGATATGCCAGTTACTCTATTTTGGGTATAAAGGAGGCCGACAGACGCCGACCGGAGATGAAAAATTCAGTAGACAAGTGAGGAACTGGTCGGCATTGGCGGTTTGCGTGAGGACGATAATCATTGCCTTGCTAGACCATTCGACATGATACACTAGCTAAGAGATATATAGACTTAGGGAGTGCTTTGGAGAAGAAAGAACAATAGCGTCACAATCGATTCCACCCAAGGATGGGCTTCGTGTGCTACCTCGTGGCCGATTCTGAAAGATAAAAATAAACACTTAACTTTAATTGGAAGACCACTTTGATTCTGCCGTGTCAGGTACAGTTTTTGGATATATCGTTGCCGTAATAAACCTTCTGCGCAAGGTGAGTAGTTTGCCACTTTGATCAGATGTACATACAATGCTTACCACTAAGAAGCGATCTCTCAGGGCAAGGGTCAAATTTTATTTTTGAAGTAAAATCTCTTGGATTAGGAAGGAAACCGGGTCAGATATGCGTAAAAATGAAATCTCCGAAAAATCCCTATCACGTGACCTAAAATCTATTTTTCGGAGGCCGAGAAGAAATTATGCATAGCAAAGACAACAGCACCAGTGATACCAAGCATTCAAAACACTCAAGACAGACCAAATATCAAGATATTACCAATAAACCTGCGTAGATTTACCCATTTCTAGTAGCTTCACTTTATACCATCCTTCATTGATTCGAGGAGACCACTTATCTCTTGATAAGATTACTCTATATTAGGTGAATTCAGGGACAGAAAGACCCTTAAGGGTCTAAAATCTACTTTTGGGGTATAATTCTTTTTTTAAAAGTTGAAATTTCAAGATAAATTCGAGTTCGTCTGAAAGCTCTCATCAAACTGAGTCGATTCCGATGGTTTTCGGACTTTTCTGGCTAAATTTTTGGATGAAGATAGGTAATCGAAATTCGGAGTGCCAAGAGGTCGGTTTTGACCGTTATGCATTGTACGCACGGTGCCAGCGCTGAACATCTGCTTCCGGTCCTGCTGATCATGATCGAATGTCGAAGCTGGCCCTAAAGACCTGACATCTTTTGATCTCCGTCCCGAGAGTCTAATGAAAACCTCTTTCACTGGAGGCTAAATATGCCCTCTACACCATAAATTCTTTCAGCGCCTTATGCGTAGAACCAATATTACTATACTAGCGACCCACAGTGCACACATACGATATTCCCAGAGAAACCATTGCAAAACTGAGCAGCCACTATCCCGAAAGTATACACGAAACACCACTTCAATCGGCTTCATCGGTGTATCATGGACATCAAGGATTCGACGAGTGAACCTATGAAAGAGAGTAATAGACTTGAGATATCCACACGAGCGTTCCGCAGCGAGAGCTCAACATATAACATTATCTAAATCACGGCGCAAAGGGGGCGAAGGCCGCCCACAGGACTATGATGATCAGTTTCACGACTTTCTCTGAGGAAGAAATCAGTCAAATAGGCAATGAGTCACGGAGAAACTCTTTCGCGGTTTCGCTTACGAAGTGTAGATGAGACAATATTCTTCACATCCATTTTCCGATCAGTCTGGGCTCGTCAAAGCGTCAATGCTGACAAGGTAAGAAATAGATTCTTGAAGGATCGAGAACGCAATACCATCTATCGAGGTACCGATTTCAGCACATCAGGGATTCGATAACCTCGTGGAGAGGCACTCACAGCATTCCAGCACTCAGAAGGCTCGATCTTCTCCAGACCCCATACGAAGGACGTCATAACGTTCTGAAAAGCGGTTTGATTGGTAAACAAACTCGAACTTGCTGGAAGCGGAAGAGTTGTGCTTAGGATGGGTATTCCAAAATCGTCCACTGATTGGCTCTGCAAGAATATACTCTTCGCAACAGTCGGTCAATACCTGCTTCACAACGTGAATTATACACCCACTAGTGCTACCGATATTGTCAACGGTGAAATGCGACAAGGTCCATCACGCATCATCCAGCGGGTGATCCCCGTCCATTGACAAGGACATCGTTCACTGACGCAGTCTTGTTGATCGTGCCAATGTTAATGATCCCAGCGCCGAATGGGATCTGAAGAGGAGAAAAAGCACGCACGCACAGAACACATAGCCCTTACGGAGCAGTAAGTCTGCCGATGACACATGCTATAAAGCTGGTGAAAGTGGGCTAGATCGCCCAAGTGTCTGGTTTAAAAATAGTCTAGTCAGTATGACAGTAAAGATATTAATAATAGTACTGTAATTTCCACTAGCGAGTAAGGGTGCGGGGCCATTCCTTGAATAATAACGTCTAGCATCTCGAGTATGAGCATAGCGATATGCGTGACTATCCATCGAGTAGCCGTAAAATAGACAACATATAAAGACATCTCGTAGATAAGCTATAACTCTTGGGTTTGAATCTTCGACTTCTAGAAAATCAATAGCGCCAAAGATATTTGTAGACTGACATTGTGCTGTTAGTTCTGATGAGAATGACGAGAATGCATTAGAACCTCTCTATAGCAGAATCAGTGGATGTATCACGGCGCTAAAGATTTAAACGAGGAAGACCAACTTGATAGGACCTACATAAAACCATCACTGTGGAAACCCGACTGGAAATTGTAGCCATTTAGACCTACATATCTCGAAATCAGCGGAGAACAGCGAAAGAAATGAGAAGAGAATAGTACGAATCAGATTACACAGCGGGCACACAATGTCATCATTACTCTTTGTTTTACAGTAGATGGTGAGCTATGAATAGAATCAGAGAATTACTTACCCACAAATTATTGCACAATTGGGATCATTTCTGCGAGGGCCAGGTTTAGCTGCTATCATCTATGATGTTCAAGAAGGCACCGTCCTGACTTAGATGGGTTCTCCTCTTAGCAGGATCTTTACTCATACTGAAAACATCCTTCAAGCTTGAGAGGCCCCTTCTCAAAATACTAGTAAAGAAGACTCGAGTTTCGACCAAATATGTACACACCTATCGCATCCTAAATAGTGGAAGACATTCGTGCAGCACCGTGCCACTCTCGTGCCTTCTTCAAGGCACCAGCCTGACAGGCTATTCAAAATCAATATCTGGACCTGAACGAGGAACGTTAAAGTATTCCGGAGGATATATATCCCCGAGTCCCAATCAACGGCTTCTTCGAAAACGTTATAAATTCCATTTGTCTTCTGTCGAAAAGCGTAGGATTCTGGTCACTTTCTCTTCACGTACCTACCCTTCTTTCCAAAATGGGTCTGTTCAATTTATTCAAAGAAGGGTGGGTGTTCATCTTCCTCTCGCATTTCAAAAGTATTTCCTAAAATCTATTCCAGTGTCAACAAAGTCGGAGAGATAGTTACCACTCCAATACGTTCTATCGCAAGAGAAGCGCAGCAGGTCTGGGACAACCCGAGCCCGTTGAACATTATCTCTGCACCTTGGCGCGTCGCGAAAGATGTTGCACATAATAACCCTGTTATCGGTCATATTATCGACACCATTGACGGAGCCTTACACCCAACCGTGGACCGCTCGACGTGGATGGGAGATCATCGTGATTGGCTGGGAGGCAAGCGAATTAATCAGATATCCCTTGTGAGTGCAGTGGCATCATCATTATATCAGGTCTTCGTCTGCTTAACATTCGATTTATTAGCCAGGAACGCATGATGCAGGCACATTCGACCTTAGTCTTAACAAGAGTTAGTAGACCTTCTAAGTTACCGGATGTGTATATTAACCCCTCATCCTTGATAGGCTCTGATGCAGCGTCCCTAGTTGGTGAACTGTCGAAGGTTATTTTAATACGATTGTCCCTTTATTCAATTTCCTAACTCATTTCACACCCTTCTTGTAGTATCCTCTTACAAGTGGTGTGATTCGATCCTGGGTTAGTAATTCTACTTGATAGCTCTTTATATTTCCTTATGATTCTAACTTCGAGATTAATAGGCTAAAACTCAATCGCTTACATTCATCGGTATGATAATGGCTTCCCCCCTTAAACCGTTGGAAATTCATTTGTATGACGCTATTAATAAGGTCAGCTCAACACTGGCGTCCGATTCTTCGATCTTCGAATAGGCGTCTCCGTCAATGATGATGAGGGGTCACTTCGGTTCGTTCACTCTGTGGAGTCCAACGACACAGTCAGATCGCTTCTCGAGCCTATGGGTGCATGGATGAGGGAGCATAAGGATGAGCTTATCATTCTGGAGTAAGCTCTACCGTTGGTCGGATCTATTTTCGTCTGTCTGAATGTTTGTTTGTTACAGCGTTCAACATCTCTACAATTTTGAGAGTCGACCAACTAAGTACGATGAGCTTATAACGACATTCCACGACATATTTGGCTCTCTTCTAGTCCCGTGGGCATATTTTAAAGAGGAGAAGCCTTTCGCCAGCTACATAAGCAGCGGAAAACGTGTCATTTTATTATTGCCTCCCGCACTAGCGTCGAGCACCCCTAAGATCGACTTCTGGGTACGGGGTGAGGTGAGATCCTTTCTTTGTGTCTTGTTCAAGTGAATAATCCCATGTCTTCCAGAGCTTCGAATCAAAATGGTTCCCTGACGCAAAAACGATTGATGACCTAGCCTCGGAGGTAAGGACAAAGGAAATTGCAACACGGCTTGGAACAGAAAACAAGATTCATAGTTTTGGTATGGGATTGAGCCCGCCAGAATCACCATCTTCCTTTGGAGAAGGCTTGGCATATGGTACAATGAGTTTGAAGCAGTGGGGTCCAGATAGAAATAATAATCTCGTGAAATCATTGCTGGAAAAAATGGATCTCAAAGGGAGAGGGTGGGTCATTTGTATGGATTTCATCGAAGTAAGTAATGTGGTGTTTGTTTGTCTCATCAGATTCAAGCTGACGATAAATTTGGTGATCAGGTCCCAAATAGCGACGTCATCGATTATACCATCTCTCTTAACAACTTCTAAATTTACAGTTTTAAACTTATGGGGAACCTGTCTTGGCATTAATACGAAGGCATTCGTTTTGATCAATTACCTATAACTTCTACACATATTTAATATTGAGAATTCATCTTAATACACCGAATGAACACTTGTGCCAGTGAGCACTTTACGTAGCATATAAGATCCCGGTTGGTTATAACACTAAAGTACAACAGCTCAAAATTAGCTCCTCTTCAGATTTCACATTGCTTTTGCAATAGTATATTAATTAACCAAGTGGTACAAGGAATCTAGGTACATCATAGACAAGAGCGAAGTAGTAGTAGTAAATAAAAGATAGACATTGGGCTGCGAAGCTATATCAAAGCCTTAGTTTGTTAGATGCACACCCCCCTCAAGCACGCAAAGAAGGAATCTAATCTGGGTATCACCTCCTCAACCTATACAGGAACTACCTTCTCTCCCTCTACCTCCTCCACACTACTCGTGCTCTCCTGCCCCTGCCTCTCCCTACCCCTGTGGTGATCGGGTTCGCGCCCACCACCAACAGCACCAACGTCAGTATCAACCGTATGTCCGATCTCTTGCTCCAGCCCAACATAGTCGTACGCGAACTCACCCATCTCCGCGTCGTCGATACCCAGGATCTCCGCTTCCTCAGAGGCACGCAGACGGAGGCCTGGGATGAAGTGCATTATCCAGAGGATGATAGTCTGCGAATGAAGCGAGGTTAAATAAGTGGAGGATATGCATACAAAATAAAAGAACTGACGGTAACGACGAAACTATATGAAACACCTGCAGCGCTATCCGCGACCTGGTATCCGAGCTGTACCCAGTGGCGATCGAGCCATCCACCGGCAATAACGGTGGTGCCGTCAAACCCTGCTACTGAGGCTTGTGCGAAGAGGCCCGTGAGGATGTTGCCGACGATACCGCCGACGGCGTGAGATGCGAAGATCTATAGGAAACAGCGTTAGGGGTGGGTTCAAAGAGAGGGTGGTGGACGAAGGGAGTGGAAGGGAGGGGAAAGGATAGAGGTAAATATGGAGGAAGGGACGTACATCAAGAGCATCATCATACCCAAGCAGGAACTTCAACTGAGTCGCAAAGTTACAGACGGTTCCACCCATGACTCCAAACAGAACGGCGGCGGCTGCAAATAAGTCCCATCAACGTCGAGCAAGCTGTAAATGAGACGAAAAGCCACTCACGAGCACCAACATAACCGCTCCCCGGTGTAATCGCAACCAGCCCGGCAATTGCTCCGGAACAAAATCCAACAGCACTCCATTTCCTCTCAATTCTATAATCCCACAACATCCACGTGATACCCCCCACTGCCGCGCTCAAATTCGTCACGATACATGCTTGTACTGCCCTCAAGTTCGCTGAGAGGGCAGAACCACCATTAAATCCGAACCATCCGAACCACAGAAGCACCGTCCCCAGCACAACGTAGGTGGTATTGTGTGGTTTGTACGCGAGGCGCTCAGTGCCGTACCCACGTCGTCTGCCGAGATACACTGAAATAGCAAGCGCAGCAGTACCAGAGGAGATATGTACGGGCGTTCCACCCGCGAAGTCGAGCCCGCCCAAGACGAAAGACCAGCCGTTGGAGTTCCACGTCCAGCACGCGATGGGGTCATATACGAGCGTGGTCCAGAGGAAGATGAAGATGAGGATGGGTCCGAGGCGCCCACGTTCGGCAATGGCACCTACAGCGAGGGCAGCGCTATTAGAGGAGGGGTGAGTATGGGTTGGAGGGATAAGGGAAGAAGGGAGGGGACGTACGTGATACATGCGAACATACATTGGTAGATGCAGAAGAGGAGAGCGGGGATGCGGGTCGAGCCGATCGAGGGCTGTACGAGGACGCCTTTAAGGCCAAAGTATTCTACTCCTTGTGTCAGAAGCTACCACGCAACACGAAAGAACACGAACGTACTAAGATCTCCAATAAACGCGCTCCCTGTTTCACTAAACGCTAACGAATACCCCCAGAAGAACCACTGGAAACTAACTACTGCAATCGACGCCAACGATACATAGATCATAGACAGTGCGTTCTTCCTGCGCAGCAAGCCGGAGTAGAAGAACCCGACGCCAGGGATCATGACCCATACGAGGGCCATAGCGGCTATGACGAACCCCATGTCGCCGAGATTGTAGACGATGGTTGTGCCGGTTTCGTCAACCCATTGGAGTTCACCAGCTAGAGGGAGGTGTTAGTGGAAGAGTTAAGGGGGAGGAGGAGAAAGGACGTACCATCACCATACGTCACGTTCACCATTGTTCACTACGCGTTAGGTGAAGTCGAATAAAATGGAAGGGCGCGTCCAGGTGGCTCCTGCGACGAGGGCGGTGCGGAAAAAAAACG
>JASFCX010000423.1:0-12015 GCA_036937015.1 Crucibulum parvulum | reverse complement strand
GTGCTCTGGAAGAAGGAGACTGATACCATCCACTCGGATCTTGCATCCCGTACCAAAACCATGGCAGCTCGTCTCAACGCCCTTCCCGGCGTATCGTGCGTCGACTCACCTGGCGCACTTTACCTATTCCCCCAGATCAAACTCTCCGACAAAGCCCAGGAAGCAGCGCGCAAGGCGGGTAAGGAGCCGGACGCGTTCTACTCTCTTGCCTTGCTCGACGAGACAGGCATTTGTGTCGTGCCCGGCAGCGGCTTTGGCCAGAAGGAGGGCGAGTGGCATTATCGCTTGACGTGTTTGTGCCCCGGCGTGGACGAGTATGTGGGTAAGCTGGAGGGTTTCCATAGACGGTGGGTGCAGAAGTATGGAGAGCAGTAGAGGAGAGGGAATTTCGCAATTCATTAGCATCGTTCTGTACATCTGACACATACATTGTATATCGTTTGGAACATATATACGTCTCGTGGATTGACACAGGTATATGGATTGGATAGGGAGTGTTGATGTAAGTGTTGAGGTGACCGATACATTATGAAATCTGCCCCGGTTGTGGTTACTGGCAAGTGTGGTTTAACGAGTCCACAGGGGTGTTTTGTCGGATCAACGTTTTCGGCGAGTACTTAGTGGTGACTATCGCATACGCCTACCATTGCACCAGGTCGGCAAGGATGAAAAAGACCGAAACCCTGTTCGAGCACGAGGCCCTTGGTTTAATCCCACGTCTGGGAGACAAATTTAGCGTACTGTATGGCTTATCCACGACAATGAAGATGGATGCCAAGTATTTTTTTAACAGCGAGTTCTATTTGATCCAACGATGCAAGTTACCGTGAAAGTATAGCAAAACAAATTAGAAACCCGATCAAAGAAGAAAGAAAGAAAAGGAAAATGCAGGATTCAGTCACCAACTTCACCCACTCAGGTTAACGGAATAAAATAAGATATAGCTCAGTCAGAATAGGATTTGACTGTAGTATATTCGGAGTAACTATACCTAACGGAATAAAATAAGATATAGCTACGAGAATAATCAGTAAGAGTGAAATGAAATAAGTAAGTAAGTTGTAACTCACCTCAGTCAGAATAGGATTTGACTGAGGTGTTTCTACGCTATCTACAAGTCTTATATACTGCAAGAAACAATAAAAGGAGTATCTACTGTAAGTAGATACGAACATACTAATCAACTGTTTCTACGTTACAGAATCCGAGTAATAAATGTGTTACCATTTCGTCTAAATAATACGTGGGTCCAATATTAGGAATTCCGAGTGGATATTCAAGGGCGGGCGATGCGCGAGATGGTTTGTAATTCCAACACAGGTTTGACAGTGTGTTATCGTTATCTCTCTATATAAAGAGAGGATCGAAATACTGCGAGGACACCGATCATGCGAAGCCAATCAGAAAACAAATGAGAAGAAAAAGGAGAGTGCGAGAACTACACAGTCACGGAGCACCCACCTGTTCGACAGTGTGTTAAGTTTTAACTTTATTATCATTCTATAAATAGAGAAGATCCTAAACAATGCGATGACCCCGTCATGCAAAGTACAGTTGACTTGCTCATAATGCATACGGTCGGGAAAGGGCAAAAGTCCATGCATTATTAGATTTATGCGGTGCTAGAAGTGTGACATTCGTCACATGTGACTACAGTAGACCTGCTCATAATGTATACGGTAGTAATGTATAATTCTCATAATGTATGAGATTTGGGCTAGAACCACATCGGGACGCAGGCGCCATGTATATCGTATAATGTATAAGGCCGGCGTCAATTTTATACGTTATCAAGGGGGTGTAGGGGGGGTTATTTTTAGTTTTTTTAGAATATATAAACTCCATCTGCCAACATTTTGGAGCTCCAAAAGGCATATCTTGGAAGGGTCGGTCCTATAAACCAAGAATTGATGTGGCGTTGAAGGTGTGGATACTGTCCAATCCTTTTCTCAGCAATAGGTTGCATAATCTTACACACAAAGTTCGCTTAAACATCAAGACCTACCAGTGCCAATTTCCAAAGGCCACAGCGAAACTGGCACTAAATGCTGCGCGACGACATTACCTTATACAACTGAATGGCTGTTTTTGTCTTTATGGACAAACATACTGACCTCTCTCAAGGTGATGTTATCCAATACTCTGCCCCTTACGTTGAAGGTGCTTTGAAATTCATGCAGGCCACCCTCTCCTGCAACCTCAAAATGTGATCGCTATTGGAGGTACGCATCAATGACAACCCAAGTGTGCTCTCTTTAAAACAACCACGTGTTGGGATGTGGCTAAATCTGGAAGGTGTCAGATATAGTTACTTTGTCACACATTCTGTAATGTATACTTCTCATAACGTATTAAAAAAGGTCTGGTCCCAGCGTTATACATTATGAGCAGGTCTACTGTACTACCAAATGTGACAGTTAAGTCACAATTACCAATCTTGGTCTTGTTTCACACATAAAGACATGGGAGGTGTGAACAAGTTGGGCTGCTGATGTAGAATTTCATGGGCTTTTCCATCATATATGGTCAAAGCTAAACAAAATCAGTCAATCCCAAGTGTTCAAGTGTAATATTTAATGAATTGGTCCCATAATAATCATCTAAATACCGAAAATTTCCCATCTAATAATGCATATCCACCTCCAAAACCCTATGCATTATGCAATATGCAATTTCTCTGCTTCCCAACATGGTTTTGGACAAAAACCGATGCATTGTGAGAAATATGCATTATTACACTATGCATTATGAGCAAGTCGACTGTAAATCAGAAAACCGATGAGAAGGAAATTAAAAGAAAGGAAAACGCGACACGAATCACATATCCTGCCAAGAATTTGAAGGTGCAAGTAAATAAGAGTTCTAAGAACTCACATCAGTAACGCAGTAAACGCCAGACAATTTAATCTGCGGGGACGTAGTTAACGCACACTACGACGATGTATACAGTAAAAGAACGTGCTTGCCAGTGTTTGTAGATGTTGTTCTGCGCGAAATAATTTTAACCGAGTGAATGGCATAACAAGGATTATGGATAGCAGACCACTGATCCTTGTCTGTCGCGCTCCCATATTCACCACCTCTCTGATTTCTTCGGAGATGGTTCATGTGGCAAGATATGCTCTTAGATTCAACAGCTAGCGCCGTACCGACTCGTCAAATGCTGGCTGAACTTGAAGTCTCATCAGGTGATGACCATACAAGTCAAACACAAGTCTCCAAAAGAGGACCTTACATCACATTATTAGCGAACGATTAGGTCACTTCTTGCGATTGACACAGGCGTTGGATTTGGATAGGGCTTAGTGGGCCCAACAAAACTCCACTCCCACCAGGACAATTAGTAGAAAATAGATGGCTGACTGCTATAACAAAAAAAGATTCCGACACGACCGAATAGTATTTGATTGAACGAGCAAATTTACCTTCGGGAGAAAAGTGCTCACCATAAGACTTATCAAACGCTTATGGAATAAAATAATCACTATGGACAAATCAAGAAATGTAAGCTAGGTGACGAGCTCGGAAGCTTTAAGTAGTGGGTATCGGGAATACAAATGACCACCGGATAGAAACAGATTAAACCTACATACACAGGTTCGAACTTTAGCATTGTCGCCAACGTGAGAGGATGACGTTACTAAAAGACGACTCATGACACCATACTCATGTTCAAAATGATAGATTTGAACTGTGTAAATGTGGGTCCAATGGTATGCTGAATTAAACGACCTCGGCAGACAAGACTCATATCATTCAAGATGACAGGATTAACTCAGGTGGATTCTTATATATAGTATTCTTAGTATGCATTGATAACTGCTGACATCCCAGTTTCACCAACACCTTCTCGCAGTCCATCGCCAGGTTATCGACGATGGTTACACTCTCTATCGAGCATCAATCAAGACCATTTACCAGCTTTCCGAATGCCAATTATATACTACCCTCGGATTTAAAAGAGAAAGAAAGGTGATGTATTATAGCCGCAGATTTAATTTACTTAGTCACTAAACCAATCATGATATAGGCTTAATAAACAGCATTCGATGCTGGGACGCGTTTTCGGAGAGAGGATTATCTTTGCTCCTTTTTCTATTCAGCCTGGAGATGAAATTCTGGAAACCGGAACTGGAACAGGTCACTTTCCTTACAACAGCCTCCTGATATTATAAGAATAATGCTCCCTTTATAGGTGTTTGGCTGCTCGATTTTCAGAGAAGCATACCCCGATGTAAAGACATACTGCTATATGGGATCGACATTGAATCCAAACTTTTTCCGCCTGCAGATTTGTCTGCTGGAGCCCTGCATTTATCTGTCTGTTCCGTCACGCTGCTTCCTCCTGAATGGAGCGAGAAGTTCTCAATTGTTCACCAACGATTTCTCATGCCCGCATTAAGCAAGACGGAATGGCCACAGGCGCTGTCGGAAATTTATCGCGTACTGAAGCACGGAGGATGGATACAATTATGCGAACCTGGTGATTGGAATGCAGGACCGATCACCGAAAAACATAAAGCTATGCGACGTGCTCTTTATGACTTGAGGGGGCTCGATCATGAGTGCACCAAACACATGCCTGGGCGTTTGGCTGATATTGGGTTCATTAATATGCATACTATAGACCGGACAATGCCTCTAGGAGAATGGGGAGGACAAGATGGAAGAGAATGCAGAGATGACATAATTTCGATTTGGAGAGCGCAGAAGACAGCCATCTTAAAGAGCGGGGGACTAGGTTTTGTCAAATCTGAACAGGATTTCGACGCGTTGATCGATGATGTGGAGAGAGAATGGAATACCACCGTGGGAGCTGAAACTCATTGGGTAGTTTTTTATGCCCAGAAACCTTTGTAGATGTCATATTACCTGAATGTTAAGCAAATGCTACATGCAGGATTGCAATTCTTAATCTCCGATACTAAACTTAGGTACACACAAACAATACTTCTCTGTACTACCACATCTTTAGCGCATACAAAATTAGGAACTATGTCATAACTGGCTCTTACTTCAGAGTAGCTCCTCCGCTCTTCGTTGGCGATGTCAGAGCCCCTAAAGTATGCTTAGTTGGGAAGAGAATGAAAGATATGGTGGTAATAACTCGCCTCTAGTCCGTGTATAGTACGGACATCATTGGTCCAGACCTCACGTTGTACTTTGATACCATCAAGCGGGTCGTCGGTACCAGCTGACTGAATCTGAGCTTGGGTCTCGCGAGGAGTTGAGCTGCTTCCAGTAACCCTGGAAAGTGGGTAACTACTATAATAGCCTTCACTTCCACCCAGGGTTTCGCCACGTCCACTGGATATTTGTACTCGGCTGTTGAAAATTAACAGCATTGTGTTCGAATATAATTTCCCCAGAACTAGCGCTGGAGCTGTATGGAAATTGTTTTGGCGAAACGCAAGGAAAAGCACAACATCAATCACTGCGACCGTAGCTATATAGCGGAGGTGAGTAATTTATAGACAAATAATTATCTGCGCTAACCTGTTGTACTTCCCGTTTCCACCGTCAATCGGATGATCCTAGTAATAATGGTATGTGTACGTTTAAATCCAGTATCACGGCGTGATAACTATGCTTCCATCGTTATTATTCTTTTCAGCTCGGAAATGTCTGTGGAAGTTACGTACGTAATATATCATGCTAATGGCTATAATAACATCGCAGACAGCACTTCCAGTCAGCCAAATCTATGAAGTTGAATGAGCTATTTGCAGGGTTTTGTATGTTCAATCATACGTACCGCTGTGGGCACAAAAGTCTCTGACTGCAACTTGGAGAAGTCGGCTGCCTTGAAAGCTTTGACTCCAGCAACAATGGCTGAAATGCCTTGCATTAATGAAACCTGAAACATGGCAGAATCAGTATACAAGGTCTAAATAAAAGTCAAACAAATACCGCAACAATAGGTATTGCAATCTGCTTTGCTTTGGAAATAACATAAATTCGATGCGCATAGAATATTTGAACAGTGGAGCTGACTATCACTTGATATCAGCAAGGCACATGAATAATTCTAGAAAGAAATACCTATTCCGCTGACGATCGGGACGTTAAACCATTCCAGATGTGCGCTCTCAAGAGCATTCAGGTCGCCAAACCCGGGACCGAAAGTGGTGAATGCATCATTTGCGACTATTATTGTCTGCATGGTTTCGATGAGAAATAACCCATACACAAGAGCTTTAGACAAAATCTTGTCTTTAGGAAAGGAAACATGATAAATATCTGTTGCGAAATGGGGAAAAGTAGTTAATCGTGGGATTATGTAAAATGGGCTGCAGCCTGCGACGTACAGACTTGAACACATAATACACCATAGAGTCCCCAGTTGAACAAATACCCAAGGATCTATGTATCAACGTTCAGAGAACTCTACTGAGAAGTCGGAAACGAGTTGTACACACCAGTGGACCGGAGCTAAGGAGGTAGACTTATTCAGACTCGAGAGCTTACTGCTGCGTAAGTGATGAAACTGACCTGGTTCCGATGTTAGGCGGGATAGGAGATGACATGGTCGCTATTCTAATGAGACATAGTTCTTTGGAGTTATAGGCTTTCCAGGATGATTTATGATGAGATCATACTGTACTGAGAGGTGTTTTTGGATCATCCTCATCAGCATGCCAAGCGGCCATGCCGGGCACAAGCACGCACCATTCATTAGCTTTGTACGATCAAGTAGCACCCGTTATGCATTCTACTACGGATCCTTTGGACGATGATCCACGTGAATGCGATCTCCATTTGATCCAACTGCGCATGTTACCGTGAAGGTTGGGGTATATCGAAGCAAATCAGAAAACCGATGAGAAAAAAGGCACATATAAAAACCAACTACCCACCTGTTTGACAGTGTGTTATCGCCAACTCTCTATATAAAGAAGGGCTTCTAAATAATTTGATTAACCCAGTCATGTCAGCCATGCAAAAACTGATGAGAAAAGTAGAAAAGTAAAAAGTAAAAGCGATAACCAGCTATCTACTTGTTTGACAGTGTATTTTCGCTATCTCTCTAGATAAAGCGGATCCTTATTAATGCGACAGTGACTCCAATCATACAAAGTAAACCAGAAAACCAATGAGAAAAGAAAAAAGAAAAAAGAAAAAGCCAGAAAAGGAAAAAATGCGAGAACTAACCACCCACTTGTTTGACCGTGTGTTGTCGTTACGTGTCTCTCTATATAAAGTGAGGATTTAAATACAGCTGTTTAGAAACCATTAGACCAATTCGACCATCGTTCTTGTTGATGGATCTTGTCTACTTTTGGAGCGATCCAAACAAAGGCCCACTGGGGGTGGGAGCAGAATAGTGGGTCTTTGTTTGGATCACTCTAAAAGTAAACAAGATCCATCAACAAGAACGATGGTCGAATTGGTCTACAGCCATTTGCGAAACGATAGACCAATTCGACTGTCATTCATCTTCAGCAAGATGTTTATTCTTGGAGCCCGGTAGGACCAAATAGAAGCCGGCGAGGCCCGTTTGGGAAGGTACCCCGTAAATGCTCCACTTTGAGTGGGGCGCCGGGCTCTGTTTGGTCCTGCCGAGCCTCAAGAATAAACATCTTGCTGAAGATGAACAATCGTCGAATTGGTCTATCGTTTTGCAAACGGGCTGTAATGATTTCTAAACAGTTGTAATGTGATGACTTCATGCAAAGCAAATCGGAAAACCCATGAGAAAAAACACACAAAAAAGGAAAAACGCAAGAACCAACCACCTACCTAGTGTGTTGCCGGTATCTTTCTATATAAAGCGAGGATTCGATATGCTGTGATGACTCCGATCATGCAAAGCAAATCAGAAAACCGACGAGAAAAAACACACAAAAGGACAAATACGAGAACCAACCACCCACCTGTTGGACAGTGTGTTGTCGTTATCTCTCTATATAAAGAGAGGGTTCTAAATAATGTGATGGGTCCGATCATGCAAAGCAAATCAGAAAACCAATGAGAAAAAAAAAACAAAACGGGAAATGCGAGAACCAACCACCCACTTGTTTGACAGTGTGTTGACGTTACCTCTCTATGGAAAGAGAGCATTCTAAATAATGTAATGGCTCCGATCATGAAGATTCAGTGGCATACAAGGCGAATAGTCAGAAAACCGATGAGAAAAAAATACACAACAGGAAAAATGCAAGAACCAACCACCCACTTGTTGAACAGTGTGTTGTTGTTATCTCTCTATATAAAGAGAGAATTCTAATAATGAGATGAGTCCGATCAAGAAGATTTACTGGCATGCAAGGCGAATAATCAAAAAACCGACGAGAAAAAAACATACAAAAGGAAAAATGCGAGAACCAACCACCCACCTGCTGGACAGTGTGTTGTCGTTATCTCTCTATATAAAGAGAGGGTTCTAAATAATGTGATGGGTCCGATCATGCAAAGCAAATTAGAAAATCAATGAGAAAAAAAAAACGAGAAATGCGATACGAGTACTAATCATTACCCTGGGATTCAGCAGAGATTGTTAAGGTGGAGATTTCGAATAAACAGCAGACAATTTAATTTGCGTACGAGTAAGTAGACGGTGACAGTAGCTCGAAGTGAGAGTCGAATTTCAAAACTTTTAGCCACTTAGGACGTAACAAACACTACGAAGATGTTTAAAAAGAACCTGCTTGCCAGTGTTTGTACCTGCCAGTTCTGTGGCCCGCGAAATACTTTTAACCGAGTGACCCACAACAAGGATGGCAAACCCCTGATCCTCATCTGTCGCACTCCTATATTCACCATCACTTTTATTTCTTCGAATATGGTCATGTGGCAAGATATGCTCTTAGATTCAACAGCTGGCGCTGTACCGACTCGTCAAATGCTAGCCGAACTTAAAGTCTCATTGAGTGATGATCATACGACTAGTCTCTAAAAGAGGACCTTAAATCACATTACCGAATGATTGAGCTATTTTAAGCAGGTGTGGTCCTCTATATAACTTGCCTAACGCCATCGGACATTCCTCATCACCATGCCTATTGTCAACGCAAACGAATTCACTTCAGCTACTATTGATTATTTGATCGTCGGAGGCGGCTCAGCTGGTTTGGCTCTTGCTGCCAGGTAACGCTATTCATAAAGCCTTTAGACCCACATGCTAAAGGAAGATAAGGCTCACAGAAGACTCAACTGTAGTGGTCGGTGTAGTCGAGGCCGGGGACTATCATGGCCACACGCACGAGTTAGATATCCCCGGTATGTTTTTGCCTCCATCATTCTTCCGGTTCGCTAGGTTAACAGCTGATCAATTGATAGGCATGACTGGGCAAACGATTGCCAATCCTAAATATGACTGGACTTTCTTCTCGACCTCTCAAGCTCGTGCTAATGATAGAGTTGTCCTTCAACCCCGAGGTAAAGGGCTGGGCGGATCATCTTTGGTGTGATCATTAACATTAAGCCTTATAATGATGACTCATCCACTTTAAACGGCACAGATTAATTTCTTGGGACTTCTTCGTCCTTCAAAGGATGAATTTGACGCACTTGAAGAATTTGGTAATAAAGGTTGGAATTGGGAAAGTCTGTTAAAATATACGAAAAAAGTGAAGTGTGCTATGATTATGACAGAATATTGTACTCACTGATCCTCTTTTATTCTCCTCGCAGTCTGAGAAAACGCATGCGAGCGGTCTATCTGCAAGTGATGCGAAGAAATACGCTGCTCTTCCTGAGAATGACTTGCACGGTACAGATGGTGAGCGTGTTAAAATTTGACGGTTTAGATCTTCCTGACGTTGACTATTAGGGCCTATCATGAAATCCTTTCCAAGTTTTTGGACCGAGCTGCATGGAGTCCTGTTCGATACAGCTGAGGCCCTTGGAATTCCGAGAAACCTAGAACCTGTACGTGTGATTGAAAATAAACATGCTTTTATTTGACCTAGATTAGGGAGATGGCAATACAGTTGGGACCTCCACTTGTTTTGCTTCCATTGACCCTCACACCGCAACACGATCTCATGCTGCTACTGGATACTTTGAACCCAACCAGGCGAGAAAGAATCTCCTTGTTTTACCTAATGCACAAGTCCTCCGAGTAAGCGTAATCTATTATTATGGTTTTTTTATTTATATTTTCAAAAGGTCATTATCGAATCAGAAGGAAACAATCTCAAGCGAGCATCTGGAGTTGAATTTATAGTAGCAGGAGTGAATATGACGATGAAAAATGTGAAGAGGGATGTAATCCTCTCTGCCGGTACGTTAGCTCGCATTATGTATAACATGCTCTTTTTTATCGAGATGAGTATATAAGGGACGTTTCAGACCCCTCAGCTACTCGAACTATCAGGCATTGGGAATCCCGACATTTTAAAGAAATTTGGGATCGAAACCGCAGTCGATTTGCCCGGAGTTGGGGAGAACTTACGTTCGTTTCAAACGTTATTCCTAGATGCATTGATATTGATTTCCTTTCTTTAGAGGATCATGTTTATATACCGGTGATCGTCGAAGTTGATCAGAAGTACGAAACACTAGACGTTGTATTTGAGCCAGAAGGCTTACAAGCCCAGCAAGAATTATAGTACGTATCCATTAATAATTCATGGGAGCTCCTTCTGAGTCCAGCTTCTAGCAAAAAGCAGAAAGGTTTCATGTCCTCCGTCGCGGCACCTGCATATTTATTCCTTGCCGCCCAGCATATAGGAACCGAAAGCGACGTCAACACTTGGCAAGCCAAAGCTGACGCAAATGTTACAAAAGATATCTCGGCCAATGTCCTTCCAGATCTCGCCAAAGGCCTTCAAAAGCAGTATGATATGCAAAAGCGCTGGTTCTCAGACCCAAACCATGCACAAGCCGAGTAAGCATTTTATGTCATTGAAAATAGAATCAGAGATTGAGATATTGAAAGGATTCTGGATTTCATTGGCTTCCAACCGTTTTTTGGACCCAAACCTGTTCCTGGAAAGCGGTACCAAAGTCTTATCGCAAGTCTCATGCATCCTCTTTCTCGTGGGACCGTCCATTTGGCTTCTTCTGATCCTTTGAACGCACCAGCCATCAATCCAAATTACTTTGCCAACGATGTTGACCTTGATTTAATGATTCGAATCTTGGATTTTACTCTCAAGATTTGCGACACAAAACCTTTCTCTACCGCCGTCAGAGGTTTCGTCCTACCACCCACTGACGTGATTGAAAATCTGCAATCTACCAGTAACAGAGAGGAAGTATTACGAGAATATATTCGTCAGTGGTGTGGCCCAGTGTATCATCCTGTTGGCACGGCTGCTATGATGCCTCGAGATGAAGGTGGTGTTGTCGATGGGAACTTGAAAGTATACGGCACAAGCAACCTTCGAGTTGTGAGTGAGCTTTCTTTCTACATAAGAATTAACTCAGTAGATGCCTTATTAATAGGTGGATGTTTCGGTGTTACCATTGGTGAGCATATATCCTATATAATGCTGTCCACAATCCTGAATTTCATCGCCAGGAAATCTCTTCTCATACTCAATCAGCCGCTTATGCAATTGGTGAAAAAGTAAGTCATGTATATTCTAACCTAAGTGCATCATGTCAATAACCGACATAAGGCTGCTGATATCCTGAAAGGTGAACGCCTCTGAATTTCCAAGTCTAACCCTCGTCAGTATTTTCCTCGTTCGATTTGTTCCTGTATTTGTACCGTTAATATTCAGATTGTAACTATTGAGAAAATGTCATCGATTTTGTTGATCTTCGTGAGTTGGCTGTCATAGAAACAATTGCTGTGTCGTTCTCGGCAAACCCATTTTTAGGTATCTCTGCAAGGCAAGCTGTATTCTGCTTGTTCAAAAAAGATAGCTATGTCCGTCGGATAAACGCAGCGAGGAAAGATAAGAGAAGGCAGCTGAAGTCATGCGCTTGAGTCGGATTATGCCCTTTGGACTTACGCTGCAGAGATCGGAGCCCAGTTAGCACCGTAGGATTACGGCTGTACTCGCTAGGCGTGGAAAATTCAGAGCTGCCACGTGCCAGCTAAAAATCTTTCGTTTCCAGCAT
>JASFCX010000422.1:0-12018 GCA_036937015.1 Crucibulum parvulum | reverse complement strand
GAATATCCGTTGAGTTCGCTGACCTCCTCTACAGCAATCGATCTGTTAGAGCGCCTTCTTAAATTTGATCCCGCCGAACGGATAACTGCCACAGAAGCACTGTTACATCCTTACTTCCATCAGACCGTTAATCCTCCTCCATATGGGCTCAACTCATCTCCTGGATCAATGCCCCCTCCGCCCTCCAATTTTCCACCGCCACCGAGGCAACAGCAACAGCAACAGCAGCAGCAGCAGCATGCGGCTCATCAGCAGTCAGCTCATCCTGCACAATATGCTCCACAGGTCCCGCAACAGAGCTATGGGCATCCTCCACCAACTCACCAAGCGCATCCACAAATGCATCATCAGCAACCCCCAAATGTAAACATGCCATTTTCTAATGTTTATGGGGCACCTCCCTATGGGCATGGACCTCGCTGATTACCCACATCTCGTGATCCCCTTTTTTTATTCCTTATCTCCTTGCTTTGTGTATAATTATGGCTAAGCATGCATTCGCTCCCACGTCTCTTTCATATTACGAACAGGAAACCACTTAATCCTTATCACAGGTTGCCTGTATTGATCAGATGATTCAATCGATCTCCAATACTTTCAATGTGTAACCATATACGTATCCCAAGTCGTCGTGTTATATATCCTAAGAAATTTTTGAGAGCCTGGTATAGTTATGACAATGCAGTCCTGACTCCCTATTAATAAAATACATGGATGGTATAAATGGTACATCAACTCGTGCCAACGCCTGTTACATGTCCAAACATAGATAACAAAGATATTAAATCGTCTAGAAGTTAGTTGATAGAAGTTAGATATGAAACACAGTTAAAATAGGGGCACATACTCTTTCGCAGAGGTTTGCTGAAGAATGCATTCATCCCAGCACTCAAACATAATTGCTTGGTAGAATCCTGACAGTCTGCGCTCAACGCGACGACTGTGACATCTCAATAATTGATGTAAGGACGACAACGAAAATCTTACTTGGCAACATCACTGGTGATCTTTTCTTGCTTTCTAAAACCCGCAATCGCTTTGTCGCCTCGACTCCATCACAAATTGGCATATCTAGATTACGGATAAGTCATGAATTTACTATAATTCAATTAACTTACGATGATCAAATAGAGCAACGCTAAAGTAGCCTGGCTCATGTGCTTCCCATTCTGCGCAAATGTTAGATTCAAATACTGGAGCCATAGACGATACTCCACGAACCTGCGATAGCCTCTTCGCCGTTGCTTGTAGCGATGACATTCAGTTTATATCGCTCAAGTTGTCTCACCAAGAGGTTCTGTGCAATTGGGTTATCTAAGACGAAATATGAGCGATACAGAGTAATCTTTGTAAGTATTTCAGACAAACCTTCAGCGATTAGAACATTTCCAAATAAAGTACGCTGAACAGCGGCGAGATCGTCTATTGCTTTTTCTACATCTGAAGCGTGGCTGGATGAAACGGCGTTGGGTAGGTTCTTTAATCCGGCTAGCGTTTGGAGCATGCGTAATTTCCGTGGTGGTTTGGTCATCTTAACTATACCAGGAATATTGCTATTGCCAAATACACCAGGTCCTGTTCGACTAGTGGTAGGTGTATATAGATGGATCACTTTCGTGTCGTGCAGCGGACGTCGGTCAATGCTGTGAAGGAAATGCGATAGATCATCGGCATGGGTCTCTGATTGATCGTCTAAAATCACGAAGTCCAATGGCAAATCCGCATTTGTGTATCCCCGCAGGTGAGCTTCTGCATCTTCAATTGATGACACAAGGATAACTTGGAATCCGTGGAACATAGTTTTCAGCAAAGCTAACGTGGCATCCGAGGTCGAGCACACCAGTAGTCGAAGCGGACGACTTGATATCAATGCTGATTTAAGTTGCTCTAGATCTAATGCAGACTGCGTAAAGTTACATCAGCAAAAGAAAAGGATCTACAAGTTACTATTCACCTTTTGTGACTCCTCTGATTTATAAACCTTGACCGGAATAGTAAACCAGAACATTGAGCCAATGTTGAGTTCCGAGTGCACACCGATTGCGCCACCCATGAGTTTAACGAGCTGTCGTGAAATAGACAATCCCAGCCCAGTACCTCCAAATCTTCGCGTAGACGAGTTCTGATAGATTCACGTTAAGAATACTACAAATGTTGGCACTCCGTTTACTCACATCTGCTTGTTGAAAAGGAACGAACAATAAATCAACATCACTGGCCGAAAGCCCAATGCCAGTATCTCTGATAATGAATTTGTGTGTTAAATAATGAGTATCTACAAAAGAAAAGAAGACAAAACACACTGTATATCGAATTTCAGGTTTACTTCGTCCGGGGATGTAGCTGGAATTTTATCCACTGAGCATATTACCCGAACAAACCCGCTTGCAGTGAACTTCACAGCATTGCCAATGAGATTCATGAGTACTGGAATGACGATAAAGGCTATTAGCAACCAACTTAGCAAATGTACAGATAAGCTACCTTGGCGAATGCGCGCATAATCCGCAAAAACCCCTGTAGACTGTCAAATGGATAGCTACGCGGACTCAAAACAGTAACGCACATGGGGGAACGTCAGGTTCGATATTAAAAGATAAGTCGAGCTTTTTTGCAGCCATCGGGAGTAGAAGTTCCATACAATCCTGTACCACGAATAAGTGCGTGCAAAGAGGAATGTAACTCAAACTTACAGCGATGATGTTCTGAAACCGAATGCAAGTTAACTATCACGTCATTATCGATGTGAGAACTGCGATACTTACCTCAACCAGAAATCCACTGGGCTCTAGTTTCACGGCTACCAACGAATTAGCTTTTAGTGATATCCGCGCATCTGAGGAGCTTACCTGATGCTTCGAGTTTGCTATAATCAAGAATGGAATCGATGATCTTGGCAACGGGTAAGTTTTAGTCGATACTATTAAAGAATTAGTGGTTTGTGCACCTTTAAGAGTAATTCACACGACTGCTTTGCAGTTTGCACTAGGTACTACTTAACGATATGCTTGAGATAATATTCCATTCAATACCACTCACCGATCTCATTTTGCCCTGGGTTGAGTTCTGTCCCACTTAAAAGGTCAAGTAAACCATAAAAAGAACTAGATCGGATCGGCCAGTGTTTAGTCGAATGTTGATTGCCACATAATCGCATAAAAATACCTGAATGGTGTTCGCAGCTCGTGACTCATTGAAGCCAAAAAATTGCTTTTAATCTAGGAGGAGTGAGTAGTGAACAAAACAGGAACAGGTTCTAACATGCCTTGGTGGCCTTTAATGCATCCTCGCGACTTTTGCGTGCAGCCTCGAGAGCCTCTCTTTGCGCAGCAATCATCTTTAGATTCTCTCTCGTCCCCGCCTGGACAGAACGAAACAGTAAAGCGTTCGCGATACTGATGCTGGCTTGCTGACAGAGAAGTGTCAGAATAGTTACAGTATTTTGCGGGAAAGCATATTTTGAGGCGAAATATACGGCCCCAAAAGTCTGGCCTCGATTACTGAAAATAGGCAAGCAAATCACTGAACGATTGATAGTCTGACCAGCTTCGGAAGAGAAACGTGAATCGAGTGATGCATCGTCGTAGTAAACACGTTCCTTCGAGTTAAGTGCTATGAAGTCGATCAGTGTTGTATTCCCACTGATAAGAAAAGATAATAAGCACGAACTGTACTGAATGATCGCTTTTTGAAGAGGGTCGTTGATGGTGCGGATAGATTTTGGATTCCTGCAAGTCATCAATACAGTAGGACAAAACGCGTAGGAAAGTTACATACTCGTGTACTTGACATGGTTCGGGCGGAACCATGCTTGTGGCCACTGTATAATCTCCAGCCTCACGAGCAATTACCACTGAAAAGGAGTCATGAATAGTGGTGTTGACGTAACGGCAACTAGACGTACCACATGTATTCTGTGATCCAGATGTTTCTAAAGAGCGTTAAGCAGTCTTACCAACCTACGAACGAATTAAGTAGTACCTGTTGCTATTTCTGTCAATCGTTGCAATGCTACACAGAAAGTCGGCTATTAATGCTGAATATATAATACAAAAAAGAGCATACCAGAGGATAAGTTGATATCGCTCGAGATATCTTTACTCCACTTAAGGATGGAACCAAGATCCGAAGCACTGAGCGTAGACTCTCGATCTCCTTGATCTGATCTAGTGCCTGTAACATGAACAAGAGAGTCCACACCAATAGCAACTGCCTCTGTTTGAATTGCCGCATCAGATGAAAATATAGAACGCTTCAGAGGGCACTCCGATCGGGTGCCGGCAAGAGAAGTTAAATAATTGCTAGGTCGATATTAGCTCGTTAATCATGCAAAAAGTATAAGCCGACATACACTATTCCTTGTGCACCCCACTGTGTTTGGCGCGAGATCCCTCTTCTTTGAAGCTCTCCCCCTAGTCCTTCGACGCCACACCTTACAAAGTGGGAGCCTTGCTAAATAAGTGTTTAGATTAATAATAATAAAAGTCCAAATGGATACATACAAGATAAAGTGCCCATCCTTCCTCCAACAACCAGTCATTGTTAACAGCGAGCCTGGTCTACTATTTTAATATCGTTCTTCATTATGAAAAATATGGGGCCCACTTAACAGCGACGTCATATAGTTTGAATGCATCTGAAGATCCGAGCAACGCCGCCAATTCAGCATCCTGGGCATCAATAAGTTTTGATACTATGTTGTAGATATGATCATTTTCATACCACGAGTGCAATCCAGGTACTAGCATTTACTGGACTCGGAGACAGCCATCTACAACCCGCAAAGCAGTGAGATACATCAACAATAAGATTAAAGCAAACGCACTTTCGAATATACGTTTGGTTTGCACGAATCTGCGCTAGGTATGCTGAACGACGATCGATTGTGGTATTTCCTTTCCTAATGCAGGCGATCATCGCAAGGCTGTGGAAAAAAAGGGCGTATCGAACGTGTCTATGACTGGGAACAACGATAAACACAGAGGACGAAGAAGAGAGAAGCTGAACACTACACACTTTGGATGACTGTCTCTAGTCTGGTACACATAGAAACCTAGAGCAGCAGCTTCCTCCACGAAGCCTACACAAAAGTAACTAACGACCTAAAGACAGGCAATGAATGTCGTGGTAACTAAAATTTAGGTGGCTTGCATACTTTGAATGAGTTGTACCTAGCTCAGAAAGAATTTAAATATATACATAATCAATAATTACTGGATTGCCACATACCAGTTCAAAGCGAGAGAAACATTGCCCGACATTTCATGTATCTTCTCAAGAAACTGGCTTTCCACAAATGTATCAGTGTCGAACATAAAGTCAGCAGAATGTGTGTTCGTATATCCTCCAAGAACGCGGATGCAATTAATGACGCCAGTTGATAGAATAATGCATTCTCCTTCAGGTGCCCACAGATTCACGTCGCTGATGCACTGGAGACATAATAAGCAACAATAATGGAATACGTAATGAAAAGGCGAACTTCTTCAGCGGCAACTATGAGTTCACTGACTGAGAAAAAGTTAGGAAAACGACATGATACCTCACAGAACAAAATATACCGTGTTCACAAACATAAAGCCGAGTAAGAATCGAATGAATGCTAGCAAAGCTAGTGTAGACACTAAAAGGCGTTAGCTAAGTGCATAAAGGCTCAGAGAACGATGGCAAATAGACCTACCGGTCACCAGCACTGTTACCGTATTTGAAAGCTTCTTCAAGGCGAGGTAAATTCGCACGAACGTGTACGTTGTCAAAACCCGACACCATAGCACAATACAACACCTGGGCTCGGCTGATCGACATTGTAAACAAAACAAAGCAAGTCCCCGGGAGCCGCGGTCAGAAATACACACCATTTTTCACCCATACTTCCATGACGATCGGCGATTTGTAGGGCCAATTTCCCCAGGTCAGCAGAAAAGCGATACAGCTCTCTTTTTTCTGCAACAGCTGTGGAATAATTAACTAACGTGAGGCTCGTATAGTGCAGTCTTTCCACACCTCCCAAGGACCAGAAGATTCCCAATGCAGTACCTGGAGACATACCGGATCTTCGTGGGAGGTTTAGACGCGTGCATCAATCCCTATAAGATGGTGGATCGCACCTTAACGCCAATTGTATTGTCTGTAAAAGAGTGAGGGAAATTTATGAATCACATAATGCAAATACGTACAGTTAATCCGATGATATCCGAGAATGCAAAGGGTGACGGGCTCCAATAAGCATTTATGCCTGTGCCGAAGATGAGATAGTTTCCACTATAGATAACGTATGGATTACCAGCATCATTAAGCAATGAAACCGCAAGTTCAACTCTCGGATCTGTTGCACGTGGAATTGATAGGATTTCGTCAAATCCTATTGCTAATATCTCATTTTTCACCTGCTCAAACATTAAATCTGCTTGTCGACGGGTAGGCGATGGATTAACATCAACTCCGAGGACTTTGAGGGCAAGCAAAGTATCGTTTAGAGCTTCTGAGAAGCTGCTACGCAGCCAATGATTACGCGATCGCAAGCGCAAGAGATTGCTTTGATCCTCTGGTTGGTCAGCATGCATATAGCATTCGCTAATAACAATATCAGAGGCGGCAAGGTCACCTGCATTAATCATTAGACATCAAGTAGATCCAGAAGTAAATGGATAGATCAGACCCTTCCAAGTGAACAACCTATTTACCAAATTAGTATCGTGCTTTCATATTGGATAACATTGAACGCACGCCGCAAGCCTTGACAATAGGTTAAAGGTCCTGTGCGGATTTTCCGCCCACGGATTTTGACGCAGAAGAGTCCGAGCGCTGACAAATGATCGTATGGCAAGCTAAGGAAGAACGCTGTCTGAGTGCATCTGAGAGATTAAGTAAGCCTAGAATATACCTCGTGAGCACCTCTTGCCCAAGCAGATTCTCCAGCGTCAATAAGAATGTCTAGCAGTTCCTCTCTCTTGGGATGCTCGTGAAGAAGCGAGAGACATCTGTCACGAAGCACAATAAACTCCGATCATAAACAAAGACTGTAGATAGCAATGCTTACCGCTTAGCGTGCTCTGCAACTCGATACACGTCAATGGGGTTCTCATGCATCATCATTAATATAATCTGGAATGGCGATATTATAAGGTCATAAATGCATGCATGTATATAGGTATATAAACTACTTACCCTAAAAGACATTTTTGAAATGGTTTCTTGAGGAAGGGCTTCGACTTCAGCTTGGGCGGCTTGTCGATATCTATCATGAGCAAATGAACACATGTCTCTCGCTCGCTGAATAAGCCATCCATCGGCAAGAGCCAACTGGAGCCCACGCATCGATCCTCGAGTAGCACTAGATCCTGTCTCCTGCAGATTTGACACAGCTTTATGGAGATTCCATATGTCGTCCACTTCATCATCGCTGCCACTACTACCAGTTGAGTCTTCCCAGTCCATCATCAAAGCCACTTCCGTCACTTTGAAACTGAACTGTTGTTAGAAAAGAAAGCTCTTCCGTATCGTTAAAAACAGGGTACAACTTACGTTTCCCCGAAGAAAGCTGCCCATGTAAGATATTTTCGGGCTTCTTCAGGGAGTTCCCTCATGTGCGAGACTAAAAATGTTAGATCTGTCGGATCCGAATTTTTTTGATTAGAGAGACTTCCTTCGATTGCCAGCATATCATATCTGATCTTCATAAGATATCGGTAAAAAAAAACTGCAGTTCGAAGAGCTTACAGCCAGCAGTTATGCTCCCAATCAAAGGTAATCTAGATTAAAATATGTCAGACGAGTTAAAAGTATTAAGTTTAACCACATACATGATGCTGTCGTTGTAATGTTGTCAGGATGCTTCGCGCGGAAAATGCATTTCCTGATGATGCTGCATATATAAAGCGTGACAATGGTGCACAGTCTTCTTTAGATCGGTGAAGTGTTTTCGAGACTAGTGAAGAGATCGCAGAATAAGGCAATGGCTCGACGGTTATCCATGTAGGTCGTGAACGGTTGTTAAACATAGATCGAACTCGTTTGACGATCTCGCTGAGTTGAATAAGCTTTAGTTGGTTTAAAATGTATAAAAACCTCTTTAGCATCACCTTTTGTCCGATCTCAGTGTGGCAAAAATAAGCTATAAACAAGGTGTCGTTTTAATATTGATACATCAGATGTTGAAAGCACTTGCCATGCGACTTCGAGAATTGACCAGTGTTGATACTAGATCTAGAGTTCTGTGTACCGTAAGTCAGCTTTACATCAAACAAGAAAAATGGGACTCAACGATTCGTCGGCCTCGTGAAGGTCATCTAAAAACAATGCGAAAAGTCGAGTTTCAGCAATTACAGTAAAGACACTTTCCACTAAAGATTGAAATCTAGCACGAAGTTCCCGAGTGCTCAAAGGGTCATGAGGGGGCTCTAGTGTGATATCGAATAGAGCAAGAACGTCCTTAAGCTCAGGAGTTCCTTGATACAGGAGCGGAATATTCTGCAGCTGCGGCCCCAGACGTTCTCGCAATGCAGTAACGAAGCGGCGAAGATCCGTCTGGAAAACCATAAGTTGTCGAAGTACCGACGAAAGACAGGAAAGCTAAGAAAGTCAGTCAAGATATAGGATTGTATTTAAATCAACTCACCAAGGCTGCGAAAGGAGCTGACTCTGCATTCTGGAATTTCGCCTGCCCCCAAAGGCCGTGCGCTGCAAATCCACATTCGAATCAATAGCTAGAGATAGATGGATTATAGTTACTCACAGCGCCATTTAGCTTGATTGGCCAAAATCATGGAGCTCTTTCCGATGCTAATATATGATGAGAAACAAGATTTCTATGAGGAAAAAAAAAGGCTGACCCTGCAGGTCCAACGATAAGTACAGCCTGGGTACGCGATACCCGATTTCTACTCCGTAAGGCAACACGGCGGAGCCCATCCCCAGATTGTAAAGAGGGACTCATGGAGACAGATATCGAGTTTTCATGCACTGGAGATGTCCGAGCTGAGGATAATCGAGGACTAGACTCAAATGTCATTGCAACATTATGAGATGATTCACTAAGCGAGGAGGTAATTGAATCGCTGTGATCATCATTGACGTTGTTTGTATCCTGGCTGTCTCCAGAAGCAGCAATAAACCCCTTTGAGGCCGAGAAATGGCGTGAAAAACTAGTAGAAACGTTCCGAACTTTGAGAATGAAACATTATAAAGTGGTCTTGCTGACTATCAGATAAATGCACTTACTAACATTCCTAATCATTTCTAGTTCTTTGTCACGGCCAAACTAGACAAGAAGGAAGTGAGCATTGTTTACATAAAGAAAGATCCTACAATACCAAGGCAATTGGTATAGTAAATTCCTAGAATTTTTTTTAGTGACTCATAACATAGTTATACAAGAAATGCTACCATGAATCGGTCCTCCAACGCTATGTCAAAAGGTGGAATAAGCTATTATTTGTTAATACTACGTATATGTCCCAGGCAAGTGGATCAGACATACCTCAGATGACTCATCAGAAACAGAAGATACTGTCGCTAAAAGACGCCGCTGGCATTCTAAGAGGTCAGATTTTAAGCCGTGTGCACTTTGATATCTGGTATCAGGATTTTTGGATAACATCTATGGCCATCGTGTTAGTTGGTTCGATCCATGAAGTGATAAGTAGCATACCTTGTCTACAATGGATGCTAGCACCTGCGGAACATCTCGTCTAACTTCATGTACAGGCATTGGCCTCTTCTGTACGATCGAGTGCAAAAGTTCCAATGGTCCACCCTCGAAGGGCATCTGTCCCCGTCCTACAAGAAGGGTCCAAAAAAGAATCCCAAGTGAGTAAAGATCTGTTCGATGGTCTTGCGTCATGGTTTCGATGCTTCCTGTTTGTTCAGGCGCAAGATAGCAGAGAGCCTCTTTCACCTTGAGCTTCTCCGTTTCCTCGTATGCACGTAGCACTAGTGATGATGGCGAACCGAAGTTTTCTAAAGATACAGCACGATTACCGAAGTGAACAAAACGAACAAATCCAGAATGAGAGTTTAAATGAAAGGCATTAGCACGAACTGTTGCAGTAATCTCAGCACAAGTCAACCAAAATGTTTCGTATTTACTTACTTTCACGATGTATGATGTCTGCTCTATTTTAAACATGAAATTCAGCAAACATACACGAAGCGGGGGTGTGATGAATTACTTATGAAGGGTTTCGAGACAATGCGTGGCTTGTATGGCGAATCTTGTATTCACATTAACATGTTTTCATTCGGATTGAAGAATATTGCTCACTCTAGGAACGAGGCCAGGTCCATGACATCAAAAGCCTCCATTTCTTCCATTAGATCAGCGTCTTCGACTTCCATCATGTATACATCCGCATGAGAAGATAACGTCCGTAGACGGTGAACATCGGCAAGAAGTAGGTCGTTAACTTTGGATGGAGGAATATAGCGGCCTAGTAAGTTAGCACCAGGATGGGAAAGTAGAAGTACGACGCAATCTCCATTATCCCGGGGAATCTTGAAGAAGTCAATCATCCTCAGCGCTGTGCTATATGCATCGGGAAGCGATCCCATTTTCCCCAAGCTGATGGATACTTATGTTACTGGGAGAAACTATAATAGAAGTAGATATGCCCACATATGTGCTTCTCTTTCCAGACACATTGAACCATTCGATTGAGCAGGCGCAATCTTGGCTATAACATTAGAGCCATCTTTCAGGCTGTTTCCTTCCGCAAGAATGGTCATGCTTCCTGTATCTTGCCAGGGAACGGCCTTGAAAATTGTTTAGAAATCAACCTTTTAGTATAATAAATTAACTACCTTCTCAAACGTATATCCCGGTACTGAAAGAATGCCATCCTTAAAGTACAGAGTCGGAAAGGTTGGTTGACCGAACTTCCGCTTCATGAATTTGCGGGATTCCAAGGGTGGCCGCGTGGGTCGTCCTGATTCAGACTCTGCCACTGTAGTATACCTATATGAAGGTAAATGATATTATGGCGTATACTGGAGGTAAGGATGAGAGGAATGTGTCAGTTTCAGAACTGCTGAACATAATAGGCGGCAAATTGCCTCAATTCAGAACCTTGTTTGGACAATGACATACATGACAAACAGTGACGTCACTCAGACTAATACTTGCGCACTCGAGTCATGATATGGTACTGTATCTTTTCGACCAACACTGCACAGTGCACCTGCCTCGAATACGTAACTAGTCTCATGTTCAAAAGCCTTAGGTAATCTTCAGCTTGAAGCTGGAGTAAAACGATGCGTTAATCCACTGAACACTATAGCTAAGAGGCCAGAGCGGGCTACTATCCATTCACAAAATACGATTATACAGATGCGAGGTGCAACAGGGCAGAGAGGCGTAGAAATAGACAAATCAGTTTACGATGTCACTACAGATCCATTAGCTCATGTAACAAGAGTCGAAAACAAAGTTTACTCACTGTAGCTGGCGGGATCAATGTGGTCAGGCAGCTCTGGGACTGCAACTTCGAACCGAGACTGAATAGCAGCCATAACTTGTTGATCGCTTTCAGATGACACGAATGTAATCGCCAATCCCTTTGTTCCAAATCTGCCTGCACGTCTGATCATGAATGAGTAATTAGCCTCATGCAGCACACTCGAGAAATGGACTTACCCAACACGATGCAAATAACTATCCGCGTCAGGGGGACTGTCATAATTGATGACGATGTTGACACGTTCAACGTCAATGCCTCGTCCAAAGATGTCTGTGGCAACCAATATACGCTTCTCGAATGCCTTAAATGCAGTATAACGATTAATTCTAAATATTCATGTCAGTGACGACATTCCAATAAACATGAGAATGTCGCTTACCGCTCCTCTTGTTGCAATCCAGAGTGAATGCTGATGCTAGGGAAATTGCATGACACCAAAAGTTTGTCCAGCTCAATAGCACGTGCAACAGACTTGACAAAAATTACGACCTAATAAGCAAGGATTAAACAAAGTTATAGAAAGAAAAGCACGGCATTTTGACCTGGTTGAATTCAAGTGTATCTA
>JASFCX010000421.1:0-12021 GCA_036937015.1 Crucibulum parvulum | reverse complement strand
GGCCCATTGTAAGTAGCCTTAACTACCGGTTAACGCTCACGAACGCTTTGAAGCCGCGCGTCACGTACCTTAAGCTCTTCTAGCAAAACCGAGATAGGATGGCCGTTGGGCGTTCCCTGAGTATAAAGGACAACGGGCTTGGTGGAAGTAGTGGCCATGAGTGGGAGTTTTGGTGTAGATGTTGAGTCCGATGTTAATGGCGTTCTGAGCGAGCTCTTCATTACTTATGCATCTCATCTCGGAGGGAATGGCGTCATCCGTGTAATTGGGCCGAGGTCGCTTGGTAAGGTGGTTGGTAAGATATTCCCCGCTTATTCCCGTCTCGGTGAGTAATTCGTGAGCGCAATAGATCTGACTCCCAGCTTTACACCAGTCAGATTATACTTACTACCCGGGGATGTATTGAGAAAATCAAGCTGAGAAAGCAAAGGATATGTAAACGTGATAATGTTACGTATATATATGTTCAATCGGATCTAAACATAGAACACATGATTGACTATTTCCAATTTAAGCTCAAACAAGCGGTTCTAAAACTATCATATCTCCGAATCTTTGTAACCTATTTAAATTCCTTCTTTCGAGAGCACTGTAGTGGTGCTTCCAGACAACCCGTCTACAGTTAAGTGGACTAACGGGCGAGTGGGATATTCGACGCGCCGCAAGTAATCACTTAGAATCGTGCTCTCTTTTTCCGTCCGGATGTTCAGTTCAACTAATGATGGAGTGATGAGTGCTGAGAGAATGTGAGGAAGATTATCAGAGCGGAGACAGTCAAATTCCAGGCAGCGTAATTTGAGTAACTCGACTAGACCATGGTGTGATTGATGGATGCCGTCACCTTGTAGGGAAAAAAGGCCAGAAATGTGCAGATATTCCAAATGGGAAATATCTGCTAGACAATTCAACAGGTGATCGTAGTCAGGAGACTGAGTGGTCAAATCTAGTCTCGTAATCTGAGACCATGGAAGAAACATATCTTTCAAAGACTCTCGCAAGTCGACTTCTAGAAGCAGCGAAGATAGCTTCGGTGCATTTTCAAATGTACGTCGTGGAAGTGGATGGGATGGATATGCAGGGAGGATGAGACTCAAGGTGCGTAAATTCGAGAGATTAAGCGGTAACCCTTCTCCAGACAACGAGAAGAGCTTTGGGGTGTAATGATGCTGGAATCGCTCTTCGACGGAAACGGAGTACCAGCGAAGAGAACAGGTTCTGAGAATTTGTATAATTTCGTCAACCCCATTCATCCTTGTCGACGCTGGAGAAGGGAAACATATCTGAATCGAAAGGTTCCGATCTCCACTACGATCGATACAAGCATTCAGCTGTTTGATGGCGCGATGGCAGTTCATTCGTTTCAGGTTTATAGAAAGTGATGACCAAACCTCTCTGGTTGACAGCATGACATTCCTCCAGAATGCACTTACTTGCGTAACATTCCACGGAAAGTGGTCTGGTTCATCAACGCGAATGGGAGATGATATCTGAAGGAAGATGATTCTGAGAATCTCAGGTGGCAGTCGACGAACGGGTGAAAGAACAGATTTGTGTGCGTCAATGTGTGCTATTAGACGTTCTCGCTGGGAAACGAGCTGTGAAAGTAATTCTTTCGTTTTGGATATTTGCGTATCCAAATTCTGAATCTCTGTGATACCTTCAACAATGATATTACTGGCATATAAAGCGTCCTCGGGGGATGGGGTATCGTTCGACTTGCAGAGTGGCGAGGCCGTTGCACTAGCGTCGATGTCATTCTTCATTGTCTTTGATATACCGCAGTTGATGTAGAGCGTCTGATGACTAACTGCTCTTGCAAGTAACTAATTGCAAGACTGGCTGTAACAAAGAGCACAGTACTTACGACAATGAAGGCGTTCGAGATAGAGAGACGACTTGACAGTGTGAGTAGGGATGAGGGGATGGGTAGACAGAAAGGACTCCTATCTATCTTCACGTTTACGAAGCGTGGAGACTGACGTCACTGGGTTCCAGGTCCAGCTAGACATTGTCTTTGGGAATGTTAAGAAAATGTCTAGATCCATCCATAAGTACACACGGCAATGACGCAAACGAGAAGCTTAGGGGGTTGCGCACCGTTAAATAACGTAATTGATTGACAGCGACAACGTAAAAGCAACAAAAATGCATGAAGGAGGGTCCAAGAGGGCCTGCAGAATTGTAGTTAGCAGGGAGAAAACGTGTAACTCGTGTCTGAAAAAATAGTATAACTCACCAGCATTACCTACAGGATCACTGTCATACGCTTCGCATTTGCGATGTGGCTTTCTAAGGGTGTGAAAGCGTGAGTTGTACAGCGCTAGCCACATTGATGAACCACTGGAAGAACATCAAGGAAATGATGGCCGACCAAGGGGAATTTGCAGCGCTTTTCGAAGTTCATTTGTGCAATATCGATGCTGATTTCATATCTTGATTTTTCGCGGAACGCTCTCCCAGCCCTAGGATTCCATTTTCTTTGTCGCAGTAAATCGAAGCGAATATAAGCCCCAAATGTCTTCAATGATCTTAACACATTTTGATGGCGAGTAGCGATCGAATAATCAAGGAATTGGATTAGTAGATGATGTGGTTGAGTTGTCGGCGGTGTCGCGGTGTTTGGTTGAACTTGCAAGTTTGAGGTTGAGAAAGCTGAGTTCTTGAAAAAGCTCTGATAGCTTACGTCATTTGTTACTTTCTCAATGCGAACAAACACCAGCAGGATCTGGAGTCAATGCCCAGGCAAATGAAATGTAGGAAACGGCACTTATAACGACTGCAGAAGTTTCCTCTACTTACATTTGATCTAGCCACCCGAGTCGAGCTAAAAACCAAGAGAACAAACCCTGCACTGGTCAGCGCCCGAGTAGAAGAGCAAAATTAATAAATACTTTGCACGACATGGACCATAGTTCAATGAGAGAATAAGTAATACCAATTCCAAGCAGTGAGCAAGACAGAGGTATATCATCCACGTCCTTGCAATGAGTGTTAATTCTTCTCATTTGAAATAGCCTTGATGTCTATCTATGCGATAGAGTCATGGCAGCAAACGACCTGGTTGAATATATATTGCGTAGGCCCAGCTGAAAGGGATCGGTTCCCCTATTTTCGCGTTGGTAGTTGCCGTGGAGGGCTCTCGCCCGTTGTAGACGATCTGCGCAAAAGTTGAAAGAAGTACTCTGACGTCACTTACCCCCGATTCGGCTCGGTCGCAGATTGAAGGCATGTGACACACATGAAATCACGCACGGAGTATGAAGATCCGGCGGGCCGTGTTTTCAATTTCCTTGCCACCTCACCCGCTGACAGTGATAAGCCTGTATCTGCCGAGTCCGATGAACGTGAACGCAGCTATTCGCTCGCTGTCTTTGCTATCTAGAGGAGGGAGAGAGGTGATTGTATACCGATAACAACGCAAGAATAGGATAGGTGAGCAACGAGGAATGGGGTAGTACAGAACGTGCGCCGACGGAACGACATCATCCACAACCTGCCCGGACCGAGAGCTCCATCGTCTCTTAATCCCTCCTCCCGCCCGAAGGCTCATACTTCTCCATTCTTTTTTCGCTTCTCGCCCTCTCACTGCTACAGTCCACCAACCACCGTGCTTTGTGCACTCACCCCCGACCCCCATCTAACACAAGATGGCCATCCTGCGCCGCATAATCAATCGGCGCACCCTCGCACTTGCAGTTGGGGGTACAGTCCTCACAGCGGGAGGCGGGTACTGGTACCTCAACTCCGGACCCGCATATCCGAGCTCGACGCTCGAGACACGCCGCCCACCGCCACCATGGACACCCCCGAGTAGGAAGGAGATGTTGGATCGACTGAAGGCGTCTGGGGGTCGACCACCCAGAAAGGGTAGTGTTACTACGTTGAACGGAGGGGAAGACGACGACACCGAGTTCGATTTGCTCATTGTTGGAGGAGGGGCTACCGGCGCTGGTGTTGCGGTCGACGCTGCGAGCCGTGGATTGAAGATTGCGTTGGTGGAGAGGGACGATTTCTCTGCTGGTGGGTTCTCTTAACATTCTCCTGCATTGTTTCTTTGTTTCTTCCGCTGTGATATCTTCTTGCACAGTCTTTCGCTGACACTTAGTCTCTATATCCCCCTAGGCACCTCCTCAAAGTCAACCAAACTCGTCCACGGCGGAGTTCGCTACCTCCAAAAAGCCGTCTTCGAGCTCGACTACGACCAGTACAAGCTGGTCCGCGAGGCTCTTCACGAGCGCCGCATCTTCTTACAGACGGCCCCTTATCTTTCGAATATGTTGCCCATTATGTTGCCGATATACAAGTGAGTGGTTCTTATTTTAATTTTCAGGGATTGCGGGACGGAGGAATGGCATTGTATCACTCGTGCATACATGGATGGTCGGCGTTTCGCATTCTACGTAAGCTATAGTCGCACATACATAGTCTTCGTCTCACGAGGATGAGAACTCATATACTCGTCTGAACTTGTTCTCGGTACGGGTGGACGGACGTGCGATGCGGGTGTCTTGGTTGAGTCGGCTCATGCACGTACGTTCCTTCCCAACTGTGCCCAGCTACGAGTGTCATTATACGAGGACGCAGAACGATGGCGACGCGTCCACATAGTTCCACTTATCCTCCCTGCGATTTTCATCCATCTAATCTAACCTACCCCCTCCTAGATACTGGCAAGTCCCATACTACCTCGCCGGGTGCAAGATGTACGATGTCCTCGCTGGCAAGGAAAACATGGAGACCAGCTACGTCATGAGCAAGGGCAAAGCGCTAGAGACGTTCCCTATGCTCAAGAGCGATGGGCTCGTGGGCGCGGTGGTTTATTATGATGGTGAGTGTGGGGATTGTGAGTTCCGTGTACTGCTTACTCATTTCTTCCTCGCTCCTCCTAGGACAACATAACGACTCTCGGATGAACATTGCGCTCATTATGAGCGCAGTCAAGCAAGGTGCGATCGCTGCAAACTACTGCGAGGTCACCAAGCTCAACAAGGACGGTACCGGCAAACTCAACGGCGCACGCGTAAAGGACACGTTGACTGGTGACGAATGGGATGTTCGAGCCAAGGTATGCTTTTCATCTGCTAGACGTCCGTCGTCCAAGTGCAATCGCTGAACCACCCCGTAACAATAGGGAGTAATCAACGCAACCGGGCCCTTCTCCGACGCCCTCCTCACACTCGACAACCCCTCCCACAAACCCATCGTCCAACCCTCCTCCGGCATCCACATCACCCTCCCCAACTACTACTCCCCACGCAAAATGGGGCTGCTCGACCCCTCCACCTCCGACGGACGCGTCATCTTCTTCCTCCCATGGCAAGGCAACACCATCGCAGGCACCACCGACACCCCCGCGAGCGTCGAGCGCGACCCCAAGGCGAGCGAGGAGGATATCCGGTGGGTGCTTGAGGAGGTCAGGAGCTACCTCAGCCCGGATATCAAGGTCCGCCGTGGGGATGTGTTGAGTGCGTGGAGCGGCCTCAGACCGCTTGTGAGGAACCCCGGGGCGGCGAGTACGGAGGGTCTTGTGAGGAATCATATGATACATGTTAGTGAGAGTGGGTTGTTGACGATCGCCGGGGGGAAATGGACGACGTATAGGAGTATGGCGGAGGAGACGGTGGATGTGGCGGTTAAGGCGTTTGGGCTGGAGAATAAGGTGAAGAGTGGGTGTGTTACGGAGACGCTGAGGTTGGTGGGGAGTCATGGATGGAGTCGGAATATGTTCATTGGGTTGATTCAAACTGTGAGTGTTTGATGATGTGATCTTTTTGACAGAGCGCCTGATCTTGTTTTATTTTATAGTACGGTCTGGAAACGGAGGTTGCTAAACACCTTTCTGAGAATTACGGTGATCGCGCTTGGACGGTGTGCTCGCTCGCTGAACCGACTGGTGAAAGCTGGCCTTTATACGGGACCCGTCTGACACCCCAATATCCCTGTATGCCCCCTTTCCTTTTTTTCTGTCCTCAGTCTCATGCTCAAAACACCCCTTCTCAGATATCGAAGCCGAAGTACGCTACGCCGTCCGGCACGAATACGCCCTCACCGCAATCGACGTCCTCGCCCGCCGCACCCGCCTCTCCTTCCTCAACGCCCACGCCGCACTAGAAGCCCTCCCACGCGTCGTCGATATCATGGCAGACGAATTCAACTGGTCCCTCAAAGAACGCAAGAAGCAGATCAAAGACGCCGTCGAGTTCCTCAGCAGTATGGGTCTCGCACCTGGATACCTCGAGCGCACGATGATCCCTGAGCCTGAACCCCGTGGGTTGATTGAGAAAGCAGATGTTGCGTTTTGGCATGGGATGTCGGCGTTGATGAGGGCTGTTGGTCTTGGGGCGCCGGTGAAGGAGGCGGTTTCGTATGGCCCTGCGAGGGCGCGGTTTGAGAAGGGTGAAGTTGCTGCGCTGCGCTTGGCGTTTGAGAAGCGTATGGGAGCGGCAGATACAGTTCAGGTTGATGATATCTGGGGGTTGATTAAAGAGGTTCCTGGATATGCTGGTGTGTCGAGGAAGGAGTATGATTATGTCCTTGAGGAGGCGGGATTCAAGAATAGGAAGGATATGGACTTTGAGGAGTTTGTTGAGGTATGTCTTATCTTCTCTGTCTCTCTCGTTTGACTGTGCTGATGAATAACTCTTTTGTGTTGTAGGTCTTTGGTAACCTGAAGGACGTCGCATTTGCGCCTGTTGCTAGCAAACAAAAGAAGAGGTTGAGCATACCAGTAGAAAAGAGTGGTGGTGGCGTATAAGCATACTTTATTACTATGCCTAAATCTTAGATGCGAGACTTCCTTTCTCTTGATTCGCATTTATGTACAACACGAACTTGGATTAAGTATGTCTATTTTATCTTTATATATAAGGAAAGAGATTGAAATCTACTCAGTGCCCTGGGGTGCATGCACCAGTGCCCCAGGCTTTGATGGTATTGTTTCGGCCAGCGGTGCGGTGAGTTTCTGCAACTGTCATCTTCAGTGATAAGGCCAGCTTTTTCAGCTGCTCGCCTATATCATTAGATTCGCGAATCTTCGGTGAAATGCTGACCATTCCCAGATATCAATTGGATATGTGTTTTCAGCCGGTAAATTATACACTATGGATTAACCTGTCTCTAGCTCTTGTCCTCAGACTCCAATGCACATTGCATGCTTGTGTTGACATTCACAGTGACATGCAAAAAGAATGCACATGACACTTATTTGAGCATTGTGCAGCTTGTTGCATCCATATCTTCACTGTTTCCCAGATAACCGACACAAGGCAGCTGTAATCAAACCTACATGCATTCAGCCAAGTGTACCTATGCACCTACACCAAAGTCCACCTACACACCTAATCTATGTAACACACAATAGTATATAGTATAATAATAAACCTAATAGTATAGTATTAATAATAAATAGCTGGTATTGCTTTTGTATTGCTTTCAATTTCAGTGCACACAGCACCAAAATTCACTTTTCAAGTTTATCAGGATAACAGTGCACTCAGCACCAAAATAGTGGGTATCAGCATATATAGAAAATGTATTAGAAATTTTGAATTCTCTTTAGCCCTGTTATCAATGGCTTTAAAGTTCAGTGGTGAGCACACAATAAACTCAAAACTAAGGATTTCAGTGTTAAGTGCACTCTAATTCCTTGCTAATGAAATTACAGTGCACTCAGCACTAAAATAGTGTCTATTAGTGCATATAGAAAATGTATTAGAAATTTTGAATTCTCTTTAGTCCTGTTATCAATGGCTTTAAAATTCAGTGCTGAGCACACAATAAACTTGAAATCAAGGATTTCAGTGTTGAACACTAGCCAGTACTGTCATATGTATGCATATGGCTCTTCTAATTAGAGGAAAGAATGTATGCATACTATCCTCTAAGTTAGAAGGACCTAGTATACATACTACCCTTCTAATTAGAGGAGTGTTATGAACCATTTATTTTGATTATTCTTTTCTTTTCTTTTCTAATTACAAGAACAGTTTCATTGACCTTGGCACTCTCTATAGTAGATTGTGTTGATGTGCCTGACAAGGAGGGGGTTAAATCTTACTAATCTATTGTTGCTCCATACAGAAATCAAAAAATAATGAAATTTATGTATAAATAATTACAGCCTATTATAACTACAAGTTGAATAAGTAATTAATAATATATACTACTTATTGGGGGCATCAGTACCAATGGCTGCTTGCACTGAAGGGGTGGGGCATGTGGTACTCATGCTGAAAGAGGAGATGGGGGAGGGGGATGGTGTGCTTGTGTTGAAGGAGGAGATGGGGGAGGGGGATGCCACACTTGCATTGAAGGAGGTAGGCATGGGGTATGTCATGCTTGCAATGAAGGTGGAAGTGGGTGTGGGAGATGCAGTACTCACACCAAAGGTGGAGGTGGAGGATGTTCCACTCACAACAAAGGTGGTGGGGGTGTGGGGTGCCATGCTCATGTTGAAGGAGTAGGTGGGGGTGTGAGATACTACACTCAGGTTAAAGGAGGAAGTGGAGGCAGGGGGTGCCACACTTGCATTGAAGGAGAATGTAGGGGAGGGGGGTGTTGCACTCATGTTGAAGGAGGTGGGGGTGCAGGGTGCCACATTTACATTGAAGGAGGTTGTCACAGAGGCTGTTGTCCACACTTGCAGTGATGGCAGAGGTAGAGTTGGTGGGTGAGTAAGACACTAGCCCACATCTCTAGTAGCACAGAGGGGTGCACAATGCAATGAGGCCTATAAAATATAAATTAGTAAAGACTTACTTTGTTGCAGGCAATGGAAAGAGAGCTTGAACAAGGAGGGAATGTTGATGGTGAGGAGCAAGGTTAACATTGTCTAATGCCCAACTGTCAACCAGCTTTGTGGGTGATTCTGATTGGTTGGAAGGCAGATCACATGCTCACTGGAACTTGCTGGACAGCACATCAATGAGTGTTTGCTGTTGATGCTCTTCAGTGTTGCTCTTACGCACCCACCACCCCTGACTCTGCCATCACTGCAATGCCATATGTTCAAAATGTTTTGAACAAAGACATTATTTGTCATGGGCCATTCATTTTTGATTATTCTTTTCTTTTCTTTTCTAATTGTTAGAACAGTTTCTATAATTTCAACAACAAAGACAAACAAACCAGCTCATGTTAACATATGAGGATAACATACCCTAGTCATACATATTTCATTTTAATCTATTTTTAGTATAACACATTTGTAACACATGTTGCAGTATGCAGCCACAGTGCACAGTTATTACTATTAAATACATACATAGTACACATGCTCTGCCTCACCTTTACCATGACTCTTAGTGACTCCTTATGAGTGTGTTTTTTAGTATATATAGTAATAGTTGTAGTTTCTATTCTGTAGTCTTTACTTACTGCCAATACTATCTGCTCTATACTCCTCCTTCTTACCTCTTTCTATAAGCTTGTAGTTTGCATATTGACCTTGGCACTCTCTCTTGTATAGATTGTGTTGATGTGCCTGACATCATTCTGTCTCTGCAGGAATTGTGTGAGAACTTGGGATAAATGTGTACACCCAAATCATGTGACAGATAAGATTAGATTGTGCCCTGATCTCCATTTATGGTTACTAATTCTCACAGAATCAATTATGCTTATGCCTCCATATACCCTAAGCTTTTCCTCTTATACTTATGATTCATACCTATGCCTTCCCTTATGACTTATGCTTTATGATTTTTTTTATATGTACTATGACTGTTCTATGACTCTCTTCTATGTTTTATGATTCCTCTTATGTACTATGACTCATTTCTATGCTTTATGATTCTCCTTTATGCTCTATGACTCTTCTTATGTCTTATGGATCACTCTGAATTATTTTGAGTGACTATTTACAACTCAGTTTGATTCTTTATAAGTCCATTTAAGTCTATATGACTCATTCTATGATAGGGACTAATATGGATAAATATGGATAAATAGATTCTGCTTGTTCAAATGCAGCTCTTGCATTGAACATTGGATATAATTGCATAAAAATCTGAAAAATGTCTACCTGAGAGGTATACCCAACCATAAATTATAATTTTATACCAAGGTACCAAAACCATGCTATTGTAGAGTCAAATGGATGAAATGGATAGTGTAATTACAGATAAAGGGTTATCCACTCCATCCATTTGGATCTGTAGACTGTATATATATGTTAAATCTTTAAAAATTTTACATAGATATACCATAGATGATGCATGAGCTACATGTCATTTTTTGTAGAATAAGAATATAAATTGGGCTCAAAATTTTCATATCCATGAATCATATCTGTTTATCCATATTTATCCATGTTAGTCCCTATTCTATGACTCCTTATGACTTTTCTATATATTTATGAATCATTTGGACTTAACACTAGTCACAAACATGGGACTCATTCTTGTACATGATGACTCACATTAGGTGGTGACAAGCCCCACTGGGCTCTGTACTCAGAAATCTTGGTCCTGACACCACTAAATCAATCCTAGTATATCTATTTTTGACTAAGGATTGTTGGGGAAGATTTAGAACACATCAAAAGCTTCAAAGTGATTTGGAAATGCAGTTTGAGTTTGGAACAATGGATGCCATCACAAAATAAACTATTTTCTTTGACTTAATTCATGTTTTTGCATTTTTTTGAGCTTATGACACTGACCTAGGGGTATACATAGAGTCCATGTATACTCTATGTGAACTAATTTTTGGTGATGCACCACTCAATTTATGTATACTTAGTGTACATAGAGTCTACTTAATCCATGTATAATCCACCCTACACTACATAGACTCCTTGTATAGTAATATATTTAATGTATAGTAATATATTTAATGTATAGTAAGATATTTAATGTATAATAATATATTTAATGTATGAAGCAATAATGTTTTCATTGATTTGAATTCTTAATACTATTAATACAATGTTTGTTGAATGTTCTAAAATAGTAAGATCACATGATTTTATTTTTTGTATGGTGTTGTTGTTTGCTCCTGCTTTTTCCACCACCATTTCTCCTGTTTGCTGTCACTACCAGCTTTCTTCTCTACCATGCCCCATCCCCATCATCACCTGCCTCAATGACTATCAATGACAATATCAACCATGCACAATGGTCAGTAGGAGATGCAAGGGGCACTGGGAGACCATGTAGGGGGGACCTGCTAGGTACATGAACTGCCAGCACCAACAGTTACAGCATAGCATTCAACAGTTACAGCATAGCATTAATGTGCCCCACCTACCAACAGATATGTAGTATTGATGTGGCCTGCCCACCTGCATTCCAGCAGTGAAGCATTGATGGTAGCAGCTTGCCCATTGCCACCATCAACATAGTCCACTCAACCAACCCCACCTGCTTTCACATGTATCAACATAGCCCACCCAGCTTGCCATCTCTCATGTGCACTCACATAGCTCACACAGCCCACTGTCTCTCCTGTGCATTCACATAGCCTGCCCAACCCACCATCTCTCCTGTGCATTCACATGGCCCACCCAGCATGCTGTCTCTCCTGTGCATTTACATGGCCTGCCCAGTGTGCTGTCTCTCCTCTGCATTCACATGGCCCACCCAGCATGCTGTCTCTCCTGTGCATTCACATGGTCTGTCCAGCCCACCATCTCTCCCATGCATTCACATAACCTGCCCAGTGCACTGTCTCTCCTGTGCATTGACATGGCCTGCTCAGCACACTGTCTCTCCTGTGCATTTACATGGCCCACTCAGCACACTGTCTCTCCTGTGCATTCACATGGTCCACCCAGCACACCATCTCTCCTGTGCATTCACATGGCCTGCCCAGCATGCTGTTTCTCCTGTGCATTCACATGGCTCACCCAGCACACTGTCTCTCCTGTGCATTCACATAGCCCCCCCAGTGCACCATCTCTCCTGTGCATTCACATAGCCCACCCAGTGTGCCATCTCTCCTGTTGTCACCTGCTCTTGCCTGTAACTAGTATTGACATAACCTTAATTATAGTATATAAATAGTATCCATTTGATTGGTTGT
>JASFCX010000420.1:0-12050 GCA_036937015.1 Crucibulum parvulum | reverse complement strand
GATCGTGAAAATACAGAGCGGTCATTTTCCACCACTTGTTCGACCAACGATCGCATTCCAGGGATTGAAATAGCCATCTGGTAGGCTATCGTTGTGAGAAGATGCTTAGCTGAACTTCGTTCTGCTGATTTACGGGAGAAGAAGAATGTCGCTGCGAGACGTCTCCCATCGCACGTCTCTGCAGCTGTTTGAGCGATTGCAGACTTTCCGGAACCTGCTGGACCATACATCCACATAATACGCGAAGATTTATCCATAGCCTCAGCCCAATCGAGTATCTTTTTCAATATTACAATGCGTGTTTTGGGATGGCATTTGGGAGCATCAGAGTCCTGGAACGCGCCATGTACCACTTTCTTAGACAGAATATCAATGCCTGGCAGTCAAAAATAGTAAGGGTACGGAAGTACTTTCAGGCTGAAAATGCATAAAACCTCTCTGCTTCTACGAATGCGCATGATAGTCGCCCTGAACATTGTGGATCTCTCCGCCGTATATAGATGTAGCTTGAGAGTTCTGGAACATATGAGGCGCCGTCGACATATCTTGATCCTCCATAGCAGGGAATTTAACGATCTAGTCAGGGAGCAGTGTCATGAATTCGTAGCCGCAATGCCCACACAGAAACAGAGAACGTTGGGATAGACACCAGCGCCGAGGAGAGGGTGATGGAAGTAAGATTGGGGTAGTACCGTAGGCGGGTTCAGCCTTCGGTTTGACAGTGTTTACAGGATCATCATGGCCCGTCACAATAGCCAATGACCAATGAGAAGATTGAAGTGAAAGACGCTCGCCGCGGTTAGCTAATTTTAGATATATGCCGTCTCAAACCGAGTCGCAAAATACTAGTACGGTAGACCTGCTCATAACGTATGGCACCGGGACCAGACCTTTTTTAATACGTTATGAGAAGTATACATTACAAAAATGTGTGACAAAGTAACTACATGTGACACCTTCCAGATTTAGCCACATCCCAACACGTGCTCGTTTTAGAGTGCGTTTGGGTTGTCATTGATGCGTACCCCCAATAACGATCAGATTTTGAGGTTGCAGGAGAGGGTGGCCTGCATGAATTTCAAAGTACCTTCAACGTGAGTGGCAAATTATTGGACAACATCACCTTGAAAGAGGTCAGTATGTTTGTCCATAAAGACTAAAACAGTCATTCAGTTGTATAAGGTGATGTTGTCGCGCAGCATCTTGCGACAGTTTCGCTGTGGCCTTTGGCATTGGTAAGTCTTGATGTTTGAGTAAACTTTGTGTATGAGATTATGTAATCTATTACTGAGAAAAGGATTGTACAGTATCCCATGTTCGACACCACGTCAATTCTGGGTTTATAGAACTAACCCTTCCAAGACATGCCTTTTGGAGCTCCAAAATGTTGACAGATCATGATGGGGCTTATATATTCTAAAAAGATTACGAGTAACCCCCCTCCACCCCCTTGATAATGTATAAAATCGGGGCCGGCCTTATACATTATACGATATGCATGGTGCCTGCATCCCAGTGTGGTTCCAGCCCAAATCTCATACATTATGAGAATTATACATTACTACCGTATACGTTATGAGCAGGTCTACTGTAGAAGTTTTGGTTTCGGTCAAGATTACTAGTGGTAGATTGCAATGAGAAAGTCTGTAGTGAGGTGACTGTAGTTTCTTGTAATTAAGACTACGATCCATGGTAATTTTATGATGCTATTGAGGAAATATTGCTAACTAGGTTAGGCCATAATACGAAGGGTTTCGTCTAATGAATCTTCCCATCGCTCAAGGACAAACACAATAATAAAGATAGGATAATGAGCCCTCCCTCTGGCTCGTGGCCTGGAGAGAGAGTTGGAAAGATTTTATTTTATAAATACACTGTTTATGTTATCATGTAGAGCGAGCAATCCATGAAAAAATAATGAAGGTGTGGTGGGAGGGCACACGAATAAGGAATGGGGAAGATTCTGAATAGTTTAAACTCGTGTACTCTATGCGCCTCGTTAGTGATAATCTAAACCTTCATATAAGACATAAGTACGACTATACGGCCAGATTTGATCTCTCACTCCGGGCCGACGACTATTTTCGGATACTGCAAAATGGTGTGCAAATTGTATGCACGTTGTTTAAATTTTGCACACCATTTTGCAATGCCGAAAATTGTCGCCGGTCCAGAGTTTCCGGATCCCCGAACAGAACTGCTCACGATTCGGGTGTCAGTTGTCAAAGCCAAGAGGTCACATCATGCTTGTCTCGACTCCACTTGTTTTCTACAGTCAACGCTGTCTCCGCGGACTGTGAACTTTCAACCTGTTCGCTTCGACCCACTGCTTCGAACTACACGAGCGAGGTTAGCGAAATCGTAAGATCCTGCTACCCGGAGCTCCGAAACAGCACCCATAGCGAGGGAATGTGGACCATTTCCCCTCTATTCCTTTAGCTCTGCTTCAGTTGGATGCTATGATCAGTATACTAGTAGAAAGGTGGACTAAGTCAATGGAAGCGGAATGGCGGTCTGAACCTCCGAATGCTCAATTGGATACGGTGCGTATATCCAACTCTGTCGCGGCTATTCACATTCTAGCCCACATTCGACCATATAGCTTTAGTATAAATTAGACACTTCATCTATTCGGTGACCAACAGCTGTGCGCCCGCCTGCGCCACCTTATACCGAAGAGTGGAGTGATCGATTAGGCTACAAGGGACTCAATGCACCTGTATCTGCTACAACTACTGCTGCGCCGTCGATGAGGCCAGTGCACTGTAGGCTGCAGAACCTAGGTTGAACGTGACGATATCTTTGGACTTCGTATTATGTGCGCCGGCAAGAGCTCGATCATTGACGCATATAAGAGCTTGGTGTAGGAGATAGCAACATTTCAGTACCTGTATGGATATTGATGTGATCGCAGATCAATATGGATCATTGTAAACCAGTTCTCGTCGTTGGTGTTGCTGGCATGTGCTCGCCTGATACCCGACGCGCGGTATCCCTTTACCTCGTCATGTGCAACTTCGACATCAAACATGTAAGAATCGGGTGCGACTCTACTCAGCAATTTGTATATTCCAACGAGAAAGATCGTATCAGCCATACCACGACCAACTCCATGCGCTCAACCGAGCCCTGGAGACCTTCAATGGGAAACCAATGTTCGTGGAGTATTTGACGAAATACGTATGAACATCTCAAAGTATCCTGCACCTTCTACATGAATCACAGTAACTGTGCCTCTCATCCGTCAGGTCTCAGGCTTCAGCCGCTAACTCCGACCTTTCTTGGTTTCGCTACTGGCAGGATGTGGTTAGGAGGGTCCCTCCAAGCGGGGTCAAGTGTGCAATAGGTCTTAAACGTTAGAAGGAAGGATGTCCATGGAATGAGTTCAGGAACCGAAGAAGAGCTAGCTGTGGTAAGTATATACCGCCAACTGTCATGTCAGCTAGTTTCTAACGTCCTCATGATAGCTCGACACTGCAGCCCGTTAAAACACATCATAGCCTACCTCCTCTACTATGACGAACCCGCCCCACAGTGTGTCCAGCCAACGCGAGCCAGTGCAATCCTCTATCAGACACTGTCCATTTCGTCCTCAATGCATAGGTACTTCTTAGCGTTTGGCGGCATTGTCATCCTCTTTACTATCTTCGTCAACGACAATGCATCACCCCTCTTTTTAGTAAGGATTATTGCGCGTACCAGCTGAATATGAAACTATCTACTGTGATACGGGGCATCATTTTATATCGGTATATACATACGGTCCTGGAGGGATACACAATAAACTACTAATTTACATCTACATAACACCCTCTATATGCAGTTATTTCTATCCACCCTCCCTGAAAGTTCTCGATAACTTATCTTCAGAAGATACGTATATTGTGGGCGCGCTTGAGTCACTTCTTGAAGTTGGAGATAAAAAATGAATTGAGAGCAATGTTCCTTGTGATAAGCTTCTATCAGTAGATTCTTGGTTTTTGTGTTTTGTTTTGGTGGTCCGAATAATAATAAGATTGAAGGCCATCACAGAGACCGCCATCTCCTGCTCGTCATTTCATCATCAAATGCTTATCACAGCTAAGGTTGAATGATACATACTATACTTGAGACGGGATATAGCGCATTATTGTTGCTCGCATACGTTACGAGGGTAATGAATGCCATGATGGTGTACAAGAGGCCTGACTCGATGATGATATACATAACGCGTGTCATGCTATTATGGGGGTCGACATGAGAATACATTTTGTCGCGAGCAACTTTCCAGATGGGCCATATCAACAGTGCTATCAAATGAAAACAATATTGTCTCGAAAGCACACATACGCGAAAAGTAATGAAACTTACTTGTGGTCAGAACGTTCAAAACAACAGTTAATATCCAGAAAGCCAATCCAAATGGGTGGAGCTTTCCGGCGCTCACGAGGGCTTGGGTATGAAATGTAGCCTGGTAATATAGCAAGAATGCTTCGCATATCGCTCCAGCGATCCACATTATTAAAGACGGAGTAATGATTAACCAAGAGTGATTGTGCATTACCCAGCATCTCCAAATCTGAGCATAAATATAATGTGGGGTATCAACAGGAATGTCACAAAGTGTTTAACAACACCTACTAAGATAGCATCCCCAATTATCGTCTGGTTTTGCAACGCGCATGACTGTGATACTGGATCAATAAAGGCTGTATCTTGTAGTTTTGGCATGAAGTACCTTCAAGACGACTGTCCAATTCGAGATGTCATTGAAGATTCTCAATGCCGCTGTCTCAGAATAGTGCCCTGACGCAAAAGCTTTGCAGAAGAGATATAACGTAGTAGAAAATGCCACCGTGTAGTTGAGAAACATGAGAGTGATTACGCCTATCATAACAGAATTCACTTCTCCTATACGCCTCCATCTTTTGCCGTCTACAGAGCGCAAGAGAGCTTGAAAAGTATAGCAGACAGATACCAGATACAAGCCATAAGAGACGCATTCGACGAAAGTAGCTGTGATCCTGGCTTGAATGATCGTAAACATAGCCAGGGGCACCTCGCGGGGGCTCTTGTGAACAGTAGGAAAGACGTTTCCAGGACCACATGGCACTTATATGGGTCAGTGAGTGACCACCGGCAACCGCTGGCCTCAACAAGAATCTATATTTAGAACTTGTGAACTCTGGCAGTTTCACGACCCAAGATCAAATGATTGTTGATCTATAAATAGTGCTCTTCCTCTCTACATCAAAACTCGATTCAAACTTATAAGACAGATATCATAGCGAACTAGGCTAGGATATTGAGGATATTCTATTGGTAGAGTTACCTTTGATCTAATAAAACGCACAATATGTACTTGAGTATTTCGTACAATGCCGTCAGAATCCCCCACCATCATGATATTCTTTGTATGAGCGAAATCACTTATCCGAGGTTTTAAGCAATATTTCCCCACGACAGAGCTTCTGCGTATGATCTGATGTAAGAGTCTGTACTCCACGTCACTGTGGAAGTCCATCATGTATGATGGAGTGATCTTTCTAGAGAGGACAATCCTTGCTTTTCTGGAACTCTGTAGGTAAGAAAGCCAGTCTCACTTTATCGTACACCCAATTGTATAACTGCAGTATTATTTCATATTGATGAGATCGCTCAAATAACGACCCATCTCTTTCCCCCAAGCCCTCTTCTGGAATGCATTGTCATGCAGCGCGCCCGGAATCGTGACCTTTCGAGGTCCTTTCCCTGCTGTGTTCTCTTTTTGATCGCAAATTCGTAGTGATAGATCAAATAACTCTTCTCCCATCTGCGTCGGAACGATCTCATCGTGTTCGCTTAGTAGAATGAGCAAATTTGGGGTGAGACGGGCCAATATAGAAACTTCAGCAGGAACTATCTGTTGTTGAGACGACTCAGCTAAACTGCAGACACGAGAGCGTGAGATTATAGCACTGATCGCAGCAGCTGCATCCCATCGATCGAGAACAAATGGTGTTAGATACTGATATGGAACCCATTTCTGTGGATAAAGTGCTTGCAACATCCCAGGGACCGAAGCAAATGGGTTCTCAAGTATGAGCCCTTGAATATGCTTATAGGAGGGAGGAGGCTGGTGGTATTTATCTTCATCTTGAAATGAGATTTCTACACTTGGCACTGTTCTTCGTATTTCACGTAGTCGGGCGAGCAAACATACAGAAACTGCACCCCCGAGAGAATGACCGTACAGTACGACTTTTGCATCCGGCCATCTATTGAGTGAGTAGTACAGGCAGTTCGTATAGTCAGAAAGAATGCCTTCTTGAGTAGGGCTTCCTGGGGTATGCCAATAAGATCTCGGAGCGGGAGCGAATATTTTGACGCTTGTCGAAGAGGGTAAATTCGAAAGAAGCGCTTGGAAAACGGGGAGACGGTGGAGAGGATTTCCCGCATTTCCTATTGAGAACTTTTCTTTTAGTTGAACATATTTTCAGAAGAGAGAACCAATAAGCACCTTGTAGGTAGAAAACTATTAGACTGGGGTTATCAGCTTTAGCCGGAACGAGAGAACGGGAAGAGTCGATGAGTATAGCGGAGATTGACGTTTGATCTTCCATGGGTACAGAAATCTCTTCAATGTTCAAACCCTCTTTAAAAGCGTCGGGGAGTGAGGAAAGCTGCTCCTTACGTGCCCCAAGCGGTGCATATCCTATGAGCCATTTTAATAGAAAACAAAACGAATAAGAATCGATGTTGGAACTCACCCATATAAAGGATTTTCCGTTGAAAGAAAATCATTATCAAAGACTTTTTATAAAATCATTTAGTATCTTGTTCAGCTAAAACAAGGATTAAAACACCTTATACGTCCATAAAGCAAGAGGAAGCCCAGCAATAATCGAAAGTATAATTAGAATTGAGGGCCTTTCAGGAAGTGGGAATTCAGTCAATTTCACTGGCACTGCTGTTAAAAGCGTTGGAAATCGAAACGAATCGGTTTTCCGAGGGAAATTCGGAAGAGTTCTGGAGATTTTCGCCCTTTGTTGATAGAGCATTAAAAGGTTGTTCATACGGGATTTGTGCTGCTGGTATGAAGGGAGAGTTATAGAACTGTATTTCCTCTTACTCCATCTTTTTAAGTATGCTGGTAACTTCATTGAGCTGGTACAAGGCTGTGGATGTGGTGTGTGGTGACCAGTACGGAGGCTAACCAGCGGTCAATGGTCATATTCCGTCAACGTCAACCGCAGCTTGTAAATCCCAACCACGAGAATCAAACTCAACCAAACAGTGATCACGTGCCTGTATAGATAAGATAATAACATCTTTTTGACATCTTTCGGCTCAACTGATCAGTCCAGATTATTCGTTAGTTATATACCGTGTTTATAAACAGGCACGACAGCATACAGAAATGAGTAAGTAGGCCATGTATGGATGAGGTAAAGCTCAAACCTACTTACGTGCATCTCTATTGGCAAACTCCGTTGAAAACAAATGGAAAGCTGCAAATATGTAATCAAACAGTTAGTATACACCTACTTGATAAAAGGTCTGAACTACTCATATGATAATTTGAATACATTTAATAATTGTAGCACCTGCGAATCGACTCAGACCAGCAAATAGCGCCGTTGAGATTAGTCTGGAGACATCGCAGACGGCGAGTTATAATTTACCCTCGGGTGGTCTCGTGAAGCAAACTGGTAACATGCTTTAGATGTACTCACATCTTAACAAGCATAGTGCTTCAAAAAATTTGCATCGTCTAGGCCCCCTTCTTTCGTTGCTCTAGGATTTTGTTTCGTAAATTTAGGTGCTCTCACCCTCGAGCTATCTTAGTTGCAATCTTGCAACTATTTTAGCATTTTTCTCAGCAGTTCCCTCTATCATCTATCGTCTGTGTCGTGCCCGTCGTGAACTCGTCGCCTAGTCCGTCAGCATATCAGTTAGTCAGTCTATCAGCATTCGTCATACGGTTCCATTAAGCCATTTCTTATCCATTTCCTTCAGTATTCCATCCATTTCTTAAGAATTCCAACTCCAGGTTGTTAAGAACGAAGTGAAACCACTCGCAAATTTTATTCTTTTTTTTCTAGGCATACAGCTCGTATAGGGATTAAATATCTATACTTCTACCTACAACCGGTGTCTAGGTCGACAACGGGGACGGGTTGTGATTTCAAATCCCCATGTAACCCGCACCCTGACGGGTTTGCGTACGAGTACTACCTAGAACAGTCTGAATGTAATTAATGGTAACTCCAACGTCTTCGACAGTCCCCCATCGTTTGTGCACCTAAAGCAGTATAACTACGTGATGGGCTTGAAAATTACCTTAATAATGATCCTGAACATCTGGATAGGATCATTTTGTAGTCTACTATTTATATATGAGAAATATAGCTTACAATCATGCTACTGTTGAAATATGAGTAGCAAGTACAATCTAACCTACGCCTACAGTCATATTTACATTATGTGGCTACTTATTATTTTGATATGTATCTAATCATGTAGATACTTCATATTTAAGTAGAGTACTTTTATGCTATGTACTCATCTGTTTACCTCACGAGCTCACCAAGGCCAAACGTTCACGTCGCTTATTTTAACAGCTACCCGTGTGGTTAACCCGTACGGATTTTAGACCCTTATGACCCGTACAAAATCCATCCCCAAACCCGTCGAAACTCCTCCCCGTACTGACGGGTACGGGTTTTCTGCGGGGCGGGCGCAGGTTGCTCAAAAGACCCGGCGGGAATCAGTGCTATACACTAATTGAATTATACAGAGACTAATGTGACAATACACCATGCCACAATTCAGGGAAACCTCTCATTGGCCTCCTCCATGTTACTAAATAAGAACTTGAAGTCAGGATCTTCGAGATAACAAGAATATACTAAGCATGAAATCAAAACGAGTATCAACTATATTGGGACGGGAAATTTCCACAAGATATAACAAGACCATTTTGTTAAGAGATAGGCTATTTTATTTAGCAACGTACGCTCGTAGGCATGCAGCTTCAAATCCCCAATGTTATCTATCAGAATTATGTATTACATTCATACCATTTGACACGTACTATTGAATTACAGCAGATATTCCACAACATCTATATCCAGGAGTATCACACGGCTACAAGGAGATAATCAGGTTCCGCGAAAAGGAAATAAATGCATAGGAAACGGTATACCTGGTTAGTTCCTGGGCCTATGACATCGTCTTGTGAATAAGAGTGCTCGTGCGCAGATAAAATACACTTTGGACTCACAGGTGGTTCGAGCCTCCAACCTTGGAGCAGCGGTGCTCTGTGCGACGAAGAAGGCGCAAACAATGACAAGGGATTTTAGACCAAGCATTATTATGGGTGTAACGATGGAAGAGGACTTCTTGAATGCTTAAAACCTGACCAAGTGTACGACTTTATAGGCTGAAACTAGTTCCAATCCGATCTGGAAATGAGCGGAATGGAGCGGAGACACTGAAGACATAGGGACAGCCTGATGAACTCACCCGCAAACCTATTAGATCATTATCCATGATAATTATCAAGGAGACAGCTGACTTCCAGAATCATTCTCCGACACAAGTTCTTTATTGATAGCACCCGTTATGTCGTTATACAGTTGATATTCATCATTCGCTGAAAATGTAAATGCAAGGAAATCTAAAGTTAAATCACTGTTATGGTCTTGTTCATTGATAGCTGATCTCAATCATGTACTTTACGCCCCGCTATCAGAATGCTATTGTATATCTAGGTAATATTTACTGTAGATTCATCTTGATCGGATCCATCACTGTAAAAAATAACCATTTCATTTGACATCCTTCATAGATATACAACTAAAGCGATTGGTTGTAATACTTATTCCTTCCATTTAGCACTGGGCACTCGCCGGCAGGCAGCTGCAGAAGAAAATATCAGCAGACGTGAGCGTATGCTAAGCATGGAATACTCACTATTGCAAGGTAGGTACGAGTCCACAGCAGCGGTATCCTGCAGTGTTGCAAACCTATTTGGAAGTCAATATCTGGTCTTCTTAAATATAGAAACGCTATTATACCTCGTTACTGCCAGGGCCTATAGAATCAAGTTCAGTACACTAGTATTGAAATTTAAGATTAAATACTCACAGACGGTACGAACTTCGATGCTTGGCGCAGCAGCACTCTGTGCAATGAGAGCAGCGAAAATGACAACGATAGATGTTAAGGCGAACATGATTGCGAATGTGGTAGCGGAGGAAGACCTTTTCTGAACTGCTTGAATACGCTGGAGAGAATGGCCTATTATACTCCCGAGCAAGCCTCTATTTGTTTTGAAAGTGAGCGCAAGGGGTTGTACTCTCCGAAACCTATCGGGCCGTCGTCAATCAGCAGGACAGCTGATAAGTATCGGGTAAGTATTTTGACTCATTCTCCGACACAATTCTTCATTATTGAAACTAGACATGCCGTTACTGAACCCTTATATCAGGCATAAATGCAGATACATTTAAAAGATTCTCCCCAAGGTTACCTTTCCCTGTAATGCCTGTAAATTCTGAATGTGACTCTGCTCCTCTCTAGAAAACTTTGAATCCACGATTTCACCTTCCCTTGAATAAGGTATCGACTGAAATTCGGCGACAATATATCTTGGACACGTTCGATGAAAATCAAAATTGATTTGATATCAATTTGAAATTCGCAAAAGTAAGCTCTTCTCTAATGCTCTCATGAATGACACCTAGATGTCATCGTAACCCCGTCCGTTCCATTCTTAAAGCAGGGCGATTCGAAAGCGGTGAAACCATGATCTGAATCCAACCCACTGGAGAAATCGGGCAATAAGAAACTGTCCGTGTTAAAATCGCTTGCAATGCCAAGGATCAGGTAGTCCACTCACTCATCAGAACAGGCGAACAGGGCGATCAATAGATCAGAATATTAGATCGTTTGTGATTCATTGATGGAGTAAATGTGAATACCCACGGAGTTGACTCGATATCACTTTAAGAGTCGTAGAACATTGGCTATATTCGCCTTGTAGGACTACGAGAACACGCATCGCAAAACTTTGAAGCCAATAGCGGTGGTTCGATTTATCGAGATCATGCTCATCTGAAAGGCCGACGCAAGTTCATTCAATGTCCCAGGGAAAGCCCGGGTAATGTTAAGGGTAACGCGGTAACAGCCGCTGGACATGGCGGAGTGGAAAGGACATCTACTTAATATTCAGGCACATATCACCCAACTACAAATACCAATGAACTATGTATGTACATACAAATTACGACACCCAAGAACGACCGCTCACGAGTCCTATTATGAAGCTAGCTCATGACAACTGCCATACGCCTCCAGGCAAAAGGAACAGGATGAAAACTGAACCTGGGAGATATTAGTGAGCTAGGGCTCTGTAATGTATTAGGAGTGAAACACTTACGATGGGTATAGACAGCGACTTGGCGTGCGAAGAAGTTGAAAGAGTGGTTCTGATAGAAGGTATCTTTGCTCATGAGATAAACGTGCGGAAACAACTCGTCAGTGTGAACTGACATCGAACGAAGTTATCTGATGGCATAAATCAATGACCGAGCTGTACTAAAAGAGTGAAACGCAACATACGTATCTAAGAAGGAACATTCGATAGGGGGTCGTCGTGTCTTCGAACAGCCTCTTTTCATAGTTTGCTCAAGTATGCTACGTTGCCCGCCGGCCACGACATGTTGCAGTAGACAGCGTCGACACTCCTGGATGGAGAGGCCTACATCAGACAGCAGTAGCTTAATCCCTAACTCAAGTGACAGTGAGATAGGAAGTGGCGTACATCGTAGGGTCAGCAATGAGCAGGTGAGGCCCTTTTGGGTGTCATTCCAAAAAATTGTCCCCATCAACGTTTAGTTGAGATCAGTAAGGACACCCGCTGCACGTGTGTGGAAGTTGAGCGCCCAACATGAATCCGTTGGTCCGCATTTTAGGCCATGATAACTGTCAATAGCCATCAGACTTCAATCTGAACCCACAGCTCGGCGAGTACATCAGGGACAGGAGTTGAACACGATTGGTAAGTGGTCGGGGATGTGCACGCG
>JASFCX010000419.1:0-12064 GCA_036937015.1 Crucibulum parvulum | reverse complement strand
TGTTTAGCGTTGTTGTGGTCAGCGAGGAAGTGCCTAGAGACCCTAACCCTATAACAGGGCAAAACAAGCACAAGCACCGGTGATGATAAGGACGGTCACTAGCTAAAACCAAGAGGCGTCAGATCTGTCGATCACGGACGTGGGTCGGACCTGGGGGGGGGAGGGGGACCCCCCCTAAATGGGGAAGGACGGCAGTGCGGCAAGGTAAGCGACGCCACGAATGGCATTAATCCAATCAATCCAGCATCGTCGCTACAGTCTACTCGACGCGTCGCTCCTACGACACATTGTCCTCGACATACCCTCTACAACATGGCAGCATGATATACATAGTGTATCACCTGAAACTAACACTCTTTTATCTTTACCTTCTCATACTTCGGATGCAGAGTGGCAAAGCAGTCTCAAGCTGCCCTTGTGCATATGATTTCATGCTCAGTCCTGTGTCGAAGATATCAAAGCAGAAAGCATGCACCAATATGCCGATTGAGTGTCTCATATGCCAAGAGATAAATTGGAAGTATAACATTCAACGTCATCTTCAAGAACGACATCCAAGTTGGGAAAGCAATGTAGCCCCAGTGAATAATCTTAGTAAATTTGGTGAAAGGATTACAATAACGAACAAAGAGGAAGAAAGATTACATATTCCAGAGAGTTACCAAGGCGGATCTGTGGTTGCACAAGATGTTTATAATGCAGGTCGCGTGCAGCATCTACCAAGTATACATGATAGTCGTGGTGATTCTCCTCCGAGATTGTACCACTCTCATTTCGAAAACATATCTCCTGCGCCGTTCTAACTTCTCCCTACTAGTATACCATTCTTGCTCTGCCACCACCGGTGTGCAAGCTTTTTCTTCACCTTAGGTGCCAAATAATACTGATACTTTTTGCTAATAGCATAATACTCAAATACATTTACAAGTAACTTTTAATGATCATATCAACGTCTACTACGTACTCTTTTCTTAATTCTAATTATTTGTCTCTTGTTGCCACTGCGAAGCTCCATCACTTGCCGAGAAGGCGGGATCAAAGATTGATCAAACGGCTGCTCTGCCGATGTCTTTACTGCTGTTCGGCAACCACCGCTTTGCATGCTCGCGTGGCAAGATCTGACGTCCAAGATTGAGGGATCTGACACCTCTTGTTACACATGGTGTTGTGATTGGCTTGGCAAGTTTGATGGGATCTCATGTCGCCGTCCATAGTGATGCGAAAGTTCGGTTCTGAACTTTGGTTCGAACTTGAACCTACCGAACGGAACCATAAGTCCAGTTCAGAGTTTGACTCTTGAACCGAACCGAACATAATCCCGAACCAGGTGAACACTTGCATGAAGACAGTATCTCCTCTTGACCAACCTGGACCCCTAACTGCTCTTCTTCATCACCATCAACAGCACTGACGACGTCGTGTTTCAGGCTTGTAAATCAACTTTTTAGGATGTAAGCATTCTCGATCTCAGTATAATGAATGCTGATGAATTTTCTAGATGCCATAGTTCCTGATTATTGTGCCGTGCATCAACTTATTTTCACCAGTCATCGATCCAGACAATGCTGACGAGCCTCGCACGGCTCTGTACTCGGAAACTCGGTCCTCACGCCGATAAATCGACTCCAGTATATCTATTTTCAATCAAGGATCGTCGGGGAAGGTTCGGAACGCATCAAGAAGCTTCGAAATCCTTCCGAAATGTTATTTGAACTCGGAACAACGGATACTATCGCAAAATACTTCATTTTATTTGATTTGATTCGTATTTTCTCATTTTTTTAGACAACCTAAGTATTTATTAGACATAGGAGTAGTTCTATCCACATGAATCGAGTCCCATGAGCTGGTCTGGTCTCTACAGCCGCTTATGTTTCCATTTTACTTCACTTTTGTACATTTTATTTCTACTTTACTTCTTTTTGTTGAGGACTTTCTTACTTATTTAAAAACCTAGAATTCTCTTCGTAGTTCATTAGTTCAGATCACCCTCCTTTCTCTCCTTACGCTCTGTACTCAATCTCTACAAAAATACTTCGATTTTACGGAATAAATTCAAGTTTTTTTTTGGACTCAAGTGCTCAGTAACTCGACCTCTCCATCGAATCGCGACGCTTTCGACGACGCCAACGCCAAACAACTTAGGTCTTTTTGCATCGTCTAGGCCACCTTCCTACCTTCCTCTCCGTCTTTGTTTCATATTTTTCCGAGCTCTCATCGTCGAGCTATCTTAGTTGCGCTTCGGCGACTATTTTAGCGTTTCTCCAGCAGTCTTCTTCGGTCTTCTTCGTTTCTGTCGTGCCCGTCGTGCACTCGTCGTCTCTTCCGCCGGTCTATCAGTCCTCCAGCACCTCAGCTTTCGTCCTCCGGTTCTCATCGCGCCATTTCACATTCAATTCCCTCAGTAAATTGTCAATCTCTTCCTAGTTCTCTTCTCAGATTTTCAGGACCGAAGTGAGGCCACTCGCAATTATTATTCTTTTGTTTTCTAGGTATACAGGAGCTATAGAATCTATTTAGTAGCTATTCCTACCCTCCAGCTGGTACCTAGGACGACAATGCAGACGGACACAATCCACAACCACAGAATCATGAATCCTATGGCATCGAAAAAGACCAGCTTCGTCTCTAAGTTTGATACTTTCTATGTTTGAACGAGCTCCACTTTATATATAATTCAGGTCAGCAGGTAAGCTGTATTCTCAATGCTCCAAATTCTCAAGAGTACATATAGGAATGGTCACATTGCAGCAGTCCATCTGGCTACAAAATATGTTGACGCTGTGATTGTAGAATTGGATGATAAAGATTTTGCTTCTAAGGACAAAGATTAATTTACATGTGTTCTGTAACAACTCTACCACCAGCTATATTTTCTCTGAATGCCTTAGTGTTGGAATATGAGTGTCAAGATTACAAGCAACGCAATATAAACTATGCCCGCAGTTGTATTTACATTTTTGTGGCTGCTTATCATTTGATATGTATCTAATTATGTAGATATCTCGTATTTAAGTAGAGTACTTTTATGCTATGCACTCATCCGTTCGCCTCAAAAGCTCACTGAAGTTAAACGTTATTGTCGCTTATTTTAACACTTAGAAGAGAATTTAAGTAATTTTATATTTATAAAGTTCGGTTCACAGTTCAAACCCCCATTGAACTGGAGCCGAACCCTTTTGAACCTGAACCCATGGTCCAGTTCAGAGTTCGAGAAAATACCTGAACCGGACCCAAAGTCCAGTTCTAGGCAGAGAAAATTGTCAAAGAACCGAACCGAACCAAATTTTCGCATCACTAGCCGTCCATGTCCCGCTCATTGCCACTTCCAATGTAGACCATGTTGGCATGTGGCGCTGAATTCTATGTGGACTAGTGGTAGAATGCATCCTTCTCAACATTGGAGTCAGAATGACTACCCATGTAATTGAGAGTATGATGTATGGGCATTGAGGATGAAAATTAGTTGTATATATACGTCAGTATATTATTGAATATAAATTTTTACATGCCTACTGGCATGCAATATCCAGCCTGCATGAATAGTTATTAGTGAGCATAAATTAGTAACTGACTTTCTTTAGTTGCTAAGGGTCACGTGAGCCGAACGACCCGAGCTGTGGCAGCACTCTTAGTTTACGGGGTCACCGGATCGATTGTTGTGTATCCGGTGGAATGTGCATGTAGTTCTAATTGACGATTATTGAGCTTTTTGTTGAAATAAGCGAAGAAAACGTTTGGCCTCAGTGAGCTCGTGAGGCAAACGGACGGTGTACGTGCTCAAATGTACTCTACCTATATACGAAATGTCTACATACTTAGATAAGTATCAAATGATTAGTGCAGTCACAAAAAATGTAAGTACGACTACGGGCGGAGTCCGGATCGCGCTCGCTCGTAATCTTAGCGCTTATATTCCAACACTTTTCTACTGTGAGAATCATCAGAGCACTACCCCCTTCGACGTAATTTATGCATCCTGCAAAAAGTCACTTTAAATTGCAGCAGAATCTCATATATGTAAGATAAAATAGTTCGATTTCCTGGAATGTACTACGCAACCCCGACGACACTGATAAACATCCCCATGTGATACCGTGAGACCAAGATCAGGCCGGCACTCGTATGGTGCCAACCGCTTAGTCACCGCCTAAATGTTACAGCGGCCAATCTGGCCGCGACTCAAATTTTTTTTTTTGATTTTGTAGCTATTTTTTCAGTATTTCTGGTGACTTTTGGAAACATTTTTGATAAAATTCAAGGGTCCAAAAACACATTGTAAAAGCATTTCAATAGCATATATTAGTATGTAAAAATTATGTTTCAACGTTCCACTGTCCCACCGGTAAGATGCCTCCAAAGAAGAAGAACGTACACCGTCGAGAAGCAGCTGCAAGGGCCACGTTGCTGCTGCTGCACAAAACCAGAAATATGTACGACAACCCCCTATTCAGCATAACATCATCATTGATTCTGATGACGAGTCCGAGTGCGGTTATGATGGGGGGATTAACCACTATTCGGGCTCAGATCTGAGTTGAGCACTGGTGATGAAGATGAAGATGACTTGGGTGAGGTGTTAAATGATATTGATGAAGCTGGATTACACATTTGATACCCTCAAAGAAAACATGCCAAAAGCCCTTGAGTCAGTTAATCTCAGTACCGTTTGGAAGTGGGAGCATCGAATAATGCACTGGATGAATGCCTATTGTGCAGGAATATCAATTCAAGAAACCCAAAAGCAAGTTAATTCAGCAAAATATCTCTCACATTGATGGGTAACAGAGACAGTCGCTTGTGTTATAGATGTTTGATGCCGAAGATTAGATTATATTATTACTATATCTGGTATATGATTAGATGCGGCCATTTCACCGAAAATATAAATTTATAACTTCTGCAATTCTTATTGTATCAACAATCACTCCAGACAAAATGTTCAGCTCATAAAAAGAAGCATTTTTCCAGGAGCGATAAGTTATCCTGTCAAAATGATGGAGTCTATAGAATTGTAACATTTAAGCGGTGACTAAGTGGTTGGCACCATAGACCCTTCCTAACTGTCACCAGACCCACTTTGATCGCATAGAATGCAACTTTCGGGTGAGTGAAAAAAAAATACAGAAATATCTTGAGGCTTTCAAAGTAATATTATATGACAGCTGATTGCTTTCTCAACGCAATATATGCTCTCGCACCGAGCCTATGTCCGATAATTTTCGCTCACAGCTGCACCAGCATCTCTTAGAATTAAGACGCTATCAGAATTGACGCTGCTCTGGCCTATCATAAGGCTCGCTCGGCGCTTGGAAGACTACACGCACAAGTACATACTTATAAATATCATGTCTGTTATCCTGAGGTCCACCTTCGTCTCCCTGGCGCCAGCCACCACCTTCCTACACATACGCACCGATGGACATTCAAGCACTAGATATACTCGCAGCCATCTTGATGGTACTTCTTCTACAGCGGCTTTTGCGTAAACGGACGTTGTATCAGTTTCCTCCTGGCCCTAAGAAATGGCCATTGGTTGGAAATCTGCTTGATTTGCCTTCCGAACACGAATCAGAGACATATGCACGCTGGGGAAAGGAACTCAGTACGCTGCATTATGAAATAATGAACAACCACCGTGCCTGATCATACCACAGATTCTGGCATCATTCATATAGATGCAGCCGGTCAAAATATCATCATAGTGAACAGCGCAAAAATCGCGAATGACTTGTTTTATAAACGGTCATCTAAATACTCCAGTCGGCACGTATATCATCAGCTTACTGAAGGTCGTCTTATTATATGCCTTTCAGACCCTCGTTTGTCATGATGAACGAACTGTAAGTTCAGCTTTCTGTTTGACCCACATGCACAAAAATTAACACTATCTAAGCATAGGATGGGATTGGTTGATGTCAAATCTTCCTTACGGTGATATATGGCGCGAGCGCCGTCGTCTTTTCACTAAACACTTTCATCCTACTGCTGGAACAACCGTCCATCAAACTCGTTCAATGGAATTCATCCGTAGGATTTTACCTAACCTTATGGATACACCAGAAAAGTTTCTTGATTTGACGAGACAGTGCGTGTTCTAGTTTCTTTCTTAATTTTTTGTTCTACGTCAGTGTGTTAACAATTCTTTGAAGTATGGTTGGTGGAATCACACTATCGATTGCATATGGCATCACCACCAAGACAGAGGATGACTACTTCGTGAATCTTGCTGAAGAAGCTATTGATATCATTAATCATGCTGCTCTACCTGGTGCCTTTTTTGTGGATATCATGCCCTTCCTTAAGTATGTTCCCGAATGGGTTCCAGGTGCTGGGTTCCAGAAGAAAGCGAAGATATGGAAGAAAATTCAGAAGAGATTTCATGGGGAACCATTTGAAGTTACTGCTAAAGATGTGGTGAGTTTGGGACAACTATGAATAGTTCTTAATTAAGTCTTTCCCTTTTGATTCTAAGGAGAACGGGACAGCCAGGCCATCATTTGTCGCCACATGTTTAAATGAAGTCGAGGAGAAAGATCAGGCTGAGAAAAAACACATGATTAGAGTGATTAAAGATACCGCCGCGATGTCGTTTACAGGTACTTATACTCTGTCAAGTATCTATTCTTTGCTGAAGCTCATATATTCAATTCAGCCGGTGCCGATACAACTGTGTCTGCCATGTGGAGCTTTATACTTGCCATGGTCTGCCATCCTGACGTACAAAGGAAAGCGCAGGTTGAAATCGATACTGTGGTTGGACGAGATCGGCTACCAGAATTTTATGACGAAGAAAACATGCCATATCTTGCTGCAATGTTGCGCGAGGTCCTTAGATGGAGACCTGTTGCACCAAATGGTAGGTAATTGTTGTATCATGTAACGCAGAGTATACAAATACGCTGATTCTTCACCAGCGATTCCGCATCTAGTCACGGAGGATGATGTATACGACAATTACTTCATTCCGAAAAACTCAACTGTTATAGGAAACGTTTGGTACGTGGCCGGTCCACAACCTTGAGTAGCTTTGAAATGACGTTATCTCAGGGCTATGCTGCAAGATGAAGACGAATATCCCAATCCTGAGAGATTCGATCCTGAGCGATACTTGAAAAATGGGAAATTAGATTTTTCTGATGTAAGAGACCCTCTAGATGTGTCCTTCGGCTTTGGAAGAAGGTATTCTACACCCATCTTATTGGAGTGTAAATACGTACTGACGACTACTGTCATGTAGAGAATGTCCTGGACGTCATATCGCAATGTCAACCCTGTGGATAACGGCTGCAACGATTCTTTCTGTATTAAACATCACCAAAGTTGGCGATGAAAATGGAAAAGAGGAGGAGATTGATACTGGTTATTCATCTGGAATTGTGAAGTACGTTCCAACTTCTCCCTTCTTTGTAACTTCCAGCATCTTTGTCAAATTTTGATTACTTATTTGACAGTCACGCAAACCCATTTAAAGTCAACTTTATACCTCGTTCAAAAGGGGCAGAAGACATGGCCCGGTCAGCGGCAGAGCTAGTAGCAATGCACTAACGGAATGTAACTATTCATGCTATAATTATGATTTGTTTAGGACTACAACTATCCCTCGACCATATCTATCGTTGTACTTGGATGTATTTACATTTATAGTACCTCATACTCGACCAAGTGCATTAAGTTACATCCCCAACGCGCGTAGAAGATCAAAAGCTTTGAATAAGTGAATCCTTAGCTCAGAGTCTAAATATAGATCATAATCACATCTATCTATAAATAAAGCTCAGAGAACTAGCCAGGGGTTCAAGAAGGTGAGCTACTCGCTCGCCATCCACTATATCGAGCAAGTCTTTCAAGGCTTGAATTTAGGGGAGTACTTGGTGAAAAGCACGTGGTGATGATAGTGGAGCTTTCTCAGGACTGATGCTGCATTGTCAAGATGTTAGTACAAGATGTGTAGGCGCAGATGAGATAGTCGAATGGCGGTCTACATTTTCGTAAGGCAAAAGATAGTTCTGAACATCTGAACGGAAGAACCTTCAATTTTTGTGTTATGATATTAAGAAAAACCAAAGGAAGTTATATGAACTATTTCCCATAACTTCAGTTCACCATTCATACTGATTCATCCTGGGATTGAGCCTAGAGCAGGATGTTCAGTTGGATTTGGTAACACGGATTAACAAAGAGGGTGATCATCAGTCTCACCTCTTTCATTTTTTGCTCCTCTTATCGAGAATGTTCTCCAGTGGTTCCTGGCCGTAAGTACCCACGGATCAGCGCCTAATGAACTGACCAAGAATGCGGTGCTGTCGAGTTGCTCGATTGTTCCTCAACTTCGTTGGTAAAAGCTCGGAGAAATTGCTAGTGGGGAACCACCATTGGGGATCCTAGGCTCCTTGGCTTGAGATATACCACGTTGATTATTTTGGAATGCGAGTAGTGCACTACTTTGCGTCAGTAGGTTATGGATCCAATAGAAGAGAGGTGAAACATGGGCGAAGGATAAGCGATGTACTGACGCATTTTGAGAACTGCCTTATTTCGCACAGGTTGATAGTTCTGGCAGAGGAGATTATTTAAACCAGCCCTGTTCGTAAAATGACATTGGTGATATAATTAGTGCAACTTTTCTCGGAGAGGGGTTCTGCTTAAATCGCTAACCTCCAGCTCCTGTATCGAATCCTTTCTGTTTTATTCACCAACGCAGGAGGGAGTAAACTTGATCTAGATCCCAGAGCTGCGTAGTATTCTTAGCGATGCCAGAGACGTCATAAATCAATAATTACAGTCCGTCGCGCCAGGCCGGGGATTAGTTTCGCTGATGTGATAATTCGAGCTTTTCTATTGTCGTTGGTGGAGCACCTGAAATAACGATGGAAATTGGATATAAATGGGTGATGGATAATAAAAGTATCGAGTGTAGTAGAAAGCAACACAAGAAAAAAGCCGAACGGCGAAGAAGAGGTTGGAGAGACAGTACTCATTTTCAACGTCTGGATATCAGGACTCTAAGAGTGGCAGTTCCTTAACTATATATTCGGAGGACAGTGTGTTAGACTAGTGATTCTCTAAACCATGATCAGCGTTCGATGGGGGAGGGGATGGAATCAGCACGCCTCTGAATTGATTTTCAACTTCCGGTTTATCGAGTATCGAAGATAGAGATCACCGAGAGGTGTCTATGTTTAGTGAAGACATCTATGCGTTGTATGGAGATGTTGAAATTGCCATATCGGGTATGTCGGATGCTGTTGTTGAGATGACTCGTAGTTCAATGAGAGAGGATTCAGGTACTACGTTAGAATTTGGCTTGGTAAGTGGATGTAGAGTAGTCGGTGTGATTGATTTTGAAGAAGTAACACTCATGTTTATCTTGACCTTTTTACCATGAATTTTACCGGTTGGAAGAGTCGTACCAATGCGAGTGACGAAAATATGGATAGATTCTGAAAGAAAACAATGGGTGTTAGTTGGATTATAATTTATGGACGCGATAACTCTCAGAGACGCCATTCACTTTTTAAGATGCGACATGAATGTCGGTATATATCATAAATATGCTTCCTGTTTTGAACGGAGAATTAACATCACACGACTAAGGGCCTTGCACTCACAGCTCACCTCACTTCATCATCTGACGTCTCCACAATACAAAATCGCATAAACCACTACCATCAGCATCGCCCTACGATCAATTGACTGAGGGGTGCATATATTTCATGACGTTCCCTCCCCTCCTGCGATACATACTTAAATATCAAACCCAAACAAGTTGCCATCTCATCATTTCATTCCGAAATGGCATGTCGAGCTGTTAAGTTCCCATCCGCTAGGAACACATCCTCAGCATCTCTCCATCCCCCATCTACTTCTTACAGGGCCTCCGGATCGATTGGTTTGTGTATCCGGTGGGATGTGTAGGTCTGGCTGACACTGATTATTGAGCTTCTGTACTGTGAGAATCTGCACGATTGGATTTTTTTGAGTTCAATACTTACTTACATCTCTAATAGCAGTTTCCATCCGAAGAACATCATTCCAGATACGGCTTTATGAATGCGATCTGCGCCTCGACACAAGGTTCAATGTTGTTCAAGCTGGTGGAATGAATACCGTGGAGGATCAAAAGCGTGCAGCGAAGCCAAGTTCAGCCCAAGGCGCAGCTGCGTTACCTTTCTTCCGCCGCCCTTTGTACGTGCATGTGTGCTGTCATGACCGCTCCCGGTCAGAAGTTATTCATCTTGTGCTTCAGGAAACCAGTCAGCCGACGGCGAGGAAAGGGGAATAGGCGGCGAATCTATGACATCAACTGATTCGACTCCTCACTCGCTTATTTCCGCCTCCTTGCTCACGTGATAAGGGCTGGGAAAGTGAAGTTCTGGATTTCTTGGCGATGCCGCTGGCGGCCCTCATAAACGCTCTTTTCATATTCACTAGGGCTCTTCACATTTGAGTTCAACACGTCAAAAGTTTTTGTTTTTAAGGGCGTTTTCTTTCGTCTCCTTCTTCCATCCACATATACTCTCGAACGGACCTATCGGACGGATCTTTTCCTTCCTCTAAAACTCTTATTGGACAGCCCTCGGAACCTCTTATTGTCTTTACCACCACCCTCACGCGCCTAAGGTCATATTATACGCCAAATTGAATCTCTATCATCCTATCGTGGTGATTCCAAACGCACTCGGACCACACCATATCCCACTCGGACCATACCATGAATTCAAGAAACCGAAACAAGCCGACTTTGCCTCATCTGCCCCTTCAGAGCCCGGTTGTAGCTGAAGGCGAGTGGTGGGAGGGAGGGTCTGATTCTGGAGGTCAGTGCGCGTTCATTTACTTTGCTTTTCTCTCTTTCGCTCGTGCAACGAGTTTGAGCTCTTTCAATCGCTGTTTCGAGTGCTTTTCACGAGACTTAGCTGCTTTCAAGCACTTTCAGTTTCCATTTTCTTTAACTCTGCATTTACTCAAGCTCATGCTGACGAATATGCCTTTTACCATCTCCTTTCCTTCCCGCCCATCTCTGCACCACCACCACCTCAACTTCTCTTCTTCCTTTAACTTGCCACCACTCCCTCCCTCTGGCAACCATCCACCCAAATGCAAACCCTCGCGCAAACGCCGCCCATCCATCACACTAACGCTCTCCTCACCGCTTTTATGCTGCATAGAAGAAATCCCAGAAGACGAATACGACATCGGACAACTCAACCTCGGAGCCGAGTCGCCTGCGTTGGAGTTCGCCGAGCCCGCTATTGTTGCTGCTGCTGCTGGTGGTGGGAATGGAGTGGAAGTCCCGTTCGAAGGAGACGTCTCGACGAGTTCCAGCCCATCGTCATTTAATTCTACTGCACAAGCAGGATCAAGTCTAGCCGAAGCTGAAGCCAAGACGACTCTAGGCTCAAGCGTCGGCTCCAGTCTAGCCGCGCGTAGAACGACCATACCCCGCCGCCGGTCATGGCGCAGTACTGGGTCTGCACTTGCGAGGGAGTCGAATAACAGTGCGAACGCGCAGAGGACTGCGAGCACGACGACAACGCCCAAGAGCAGGCAGAGCGCCGCAGATCGGGATTGTGGGATTTGGTGAGTTGTTTCGACCCTTCTCTTCGTGTCTTTTTGCGATTGGAGGCGGGGGCACGCCGGATTGCCAATCATGTGGGGAGGGGAAGTGATGGGGGATCTTCCTAGAGCACGCGACATTTGCGAGCACGTGTTACTGTGTTCTGCTAGTCATTGTTTGTGTCGGTGGAGCTAGATATTGGATGTCGAGTTCATCGCTGATATGCTAGCTCCGTGTCACGCGTTGTCGAATGGTTGTGTTAAGTGCTGAATGTATCCTGCGCGCTGTGACGCTCGACATTCTGCTCGTTACTCGCTGCCACTTGTGGGCCATAGGCCTGTAACCTGCATCTCACGTTCTCCTCTTGTCATTCTCATTACCTACGTCACCGCATTCGTTTCTCCTTCCGAGCTTCGCTAACACGCTTGCTTCACCCCTGCAGCTTTGAATACGCCGTCTCGCCATGCCGAACGCTGTGCTGTGGAAAGATGTTTTGTAAGGAGCATA
>JASFCX010000417.1:0-12094 GCA_036937015.1 Crucibulum parvulum | reverse complement strand
AGTCTCAGCAAGAATAGGAGCGTATCCCATAAGTAACATGTGAACAAAGGCCGTCCAAGGATGCAGAAGTAGCCCCGGCAGAGTGACTATGCCACCGCCAAAGCCCGTACAGGCTCAGTGCCGCTCTCGTTGACCGCAAGGTCCCCCAGCTATCAGATGAATTACAAGAATATAGCTTACGTACATCGAGAGCCAGCAATTTAAATGCTCCGAGATGTAGCACTAGAGGACACTGACTGGATTGACTGTGTATCTTGATTGAATTATCACTTCATATTTGCCAATATGAGAGAGAAGACAAACAAAGATCATACATTTCGGCCTATTTCGGCGTCATTCCTAACGGAATAAAATAAGGTAAAGCTCAGTCAGGATATAATTGACTAAATATATTGAGACGTAACAATACCTAACGGAATAAAATAAGGTAAAGCTACGAAGATAATCAGTAAGAGTGAAATGAAATAAGTAAGTACGTTGTAACTCACCTCAGTCAGGATAGAATTGACTGAGGTGTTTCTACGCTATCTAAGAGTCTTTTATACTGGTAAAAGTAATAAAAGGAGTATGTACGAAAGTAGAATTAAACATACCAATCAACTGTATCTACGTTACAGAATCCGAGTAATAAATGAGTTGCCGTTTCGTCTAAATAATAGGTGGGTCTTAATTCTAGGAGTACCGAGTGGTGCTCAAGGGGCGGGCGAAGCGTGAGGGACGGTTTGTATTTCCAACAATTCCGTTCTTGATCATCTATACGACTAGAATATTACGAGATCTCAGAACAAGAGATTGTAAGTTCGCTGCTCAGGCAGTTGTCAATGTCAGTAGTCAGTAGCCAATGTACCACATGAGCAACACTGCGAATCATTGTTAAGTTATGCAATCTTAAAGTGAATGTAGAGCATCTATCTCATCTGCTCTACAACAGACGATAGTTGTATATAAATATCCGTCGTATCCGTCCATTTTACTTCTTGGAGTATGTATGTTGTAACTTTGCCCAGCGTTGGTAAAAAATGTAGGGTTCTTGAGTCTGCTGAGTTATAGCTAAATGGACGTTTCCAGGTACAGTGTGTGTGATGTATTAGAGATCGAGAGAGACGTACATAAATGTGGTGAGGCGAAGGACAGGCGGATGACATCTTAGGCCTACTTACGAATTATTCAGAAGTTGAGTGCTGAAATTGAAGAGTTCACAAAAGCGATGGCAATAGGCTGTTTGTGCTTCTCCCTTTTGACAAACATATCACGACAAATATGGCCTAATACATCACGGGAAGAATCCGCCTTCTCATAAACTTCAATCCCTTTTCTGAACAATGAATTCGATAGCGGTATCAATAACATCCATGGACCTATTATTATGGTCATAGATGAAACGGAATAGTTTCACGGCGGCATGGCCGTTTTGTTGGGCATACTCTATGATGTGAATCTATCATAGATTGTGCTAATTATACTTGGCATGTTTAATTTTTTCACCCCGATTCTGTCAAGAATCACGATATCAACACAAGGACTTGGATGTCACATGACTTTTACCTTTCAAGGTGCTCCAAAAATCAAGGTCAGCGAAGAGTCCAAGGCGGTTAAAGTGTTATACAGACCCCTCTCAGTTTCAGCCATTCTGACGTCCTATAATTCCTGCAGCTTTCCTTCATGTTTGGGTGTATATAATAGAAGATAACCTCTCCTTTGCATTGAAATTCAATTTTAGAACGATATCACCTCTCTCGGGGCTGTGCACTGGCAGATCTCTCAGCGAGCTAAAGGGGTTGCCAAGTGAACGAAACCGCGCCCGGACCCACACGTGTATCTTCTATCATCAGCTTCTCGAAAGCTGATCACCGGCGCACGCCGATGCATGTTGATCTGCTCTGGGCGTTGTGGAGCTCCTTGGTCAAAGCTTGGATGAACGGATTTTTTTCAACGCAAGCCAAAGCCACTTTGGTGAATTAAAATAGAACAAGCTCATAAAAACCTCTATGAAATGCCTCTAGACGAGCTCAGCAATTCAGAAGGCGTAACTTAGCGAAGGAGGCCTGCGCACTAGCGAAATCCCGCCAGCGTCAGGGTCCGACCGCCGGCGCTAGATCACCGCAACCGGATCTGTTCTCATTAACGCGTTTCCACCACGATGCGATTGAATTCATCGCCCCGAAGCTAGGTTTGTTTTTCGATGTAATAAAAGCAGGATCCTTGTTCTTCCACCCATTCCCACCTGTTCAAATTTTGCCTGCGTTCTGCAAGGCCCGGTACTTCTTGCTTGCTCCACCACTTTGCGCTTCAGTGCTGCGCCTGGACATACATACTGAAGCCAACTCACTCTCGTTACTAACGTCTATCACTGGTCTCTGTAACGCCCCAATTTCTTTCTGCCTGCCCATAGCTGCTGGTAAACCATGGTTGCTAAAAATCCTCTCTTTCGTGGTCGCTGGACCGCGAAACGCTTCAATGCGACCGTTATTAACGATATCTGGCCGGAAGTTCTGTTCTTCACATTGGTTGCCACAAGTACATATGCATATTTTTGATGTCGCACGAGCAGAAGTTAACTGTTATTCTCTTCTAGTGGTATACCTTGTGTCAGAGAAAACTAGCCACAAGCTCGCCATTTCTAACCAGCTGTTGACTGTACTCGGTACAGTCCTCGGTTTGGTCATCTCATTCAGGACGTCATCAGCGTATGAGAGATATCAAGATGGTAGGAAAATGTGGACCAATATTACCACTGCCTCTCGAAACCTTGCGCAAATGGCGAGTCCCGCTGTTCTTCTAAGCGCCTCATATATTGATGTCATTACTCTAGATATGGATTCACATCCCCAACGAGAGGGAGGAGAAGGGTGTGCAGAAGAAACAAACTGAGCTTCAGAGTATCATCGAGAAGAAGACTATGATCAATCTGGTGAGTCCAAGGCCCTGGCACTCTCCCACCCTCCTCATGTCGTTCTTTCAAGGTTCAAGCGTTCGCAGTGTCCGTCAAGGTATGCAATTTACGTGCACAATAGCTTGCCGGACAACAAACTCACATTGGTATGACGTACTCAGCACTTCCTGCGTGGAGAAGAGGGCGTTTACTACGAGGACCTCTACCCCCTCATTGCCTTCCTCCCTCGCTATGCTAACAACCCTCCCGCCGTGCAAACCGCCGCTGACCGTCTTCCCCTGTGGCACATCCATGACGAACACGACGTAGGCTTCGATGGACAGGTACAAAACCCGCGCTCAGCACCTACCAAGGACCACCCAATCCAACGCACCTCTTCCGAGCCCGCGCATAGCAAGGAGAAGACCTTCGTAGACGACAGCAAGTCTGAACAGAACTGGAAAGGCTCCAACCGTGGCCGGCGTTCGCGCCGCGATTCGTTCGACCCGGAGATGGCACTTCCTCAGGTTGATAGCGAACACCCGTTGAAACCGGCGCGTAACCCGCCCCAGCCGTCGATTTATGATTATATCCCTCTACTGAGGTTCTTCAAGTGGTGCATCCGTGTTATGCTCCGCCGTGCGAATCCTAAGGAGTTGAGGCATAGGAAACGTAAGGCGTATAGCGAGATTGTAGAGAGTAATGTTCCTCTGGAGATCATGCTCGTTCTTTCCAAGTAAGTTTTCCTTAGTCGTGGTATCGGTACATTTACTAATCCACCACTTTTTAGCTACACTGCTTGTATGTACTTGTCACTTCAAGAAATACACTTGTATACTAATACCCTTCGTAGGGCTTATGCGAGCTGGCTTGTTGCAACCAGCAATCGCTACCGGTGTCACCAACAATCTCACTATGCTTCAAGATACCCTGTCTAACCTCGAACGTATTTGCAACACCCCGCTGCCCTTCGCGTACCAGGCCCATCTCCGCATGTCCTTGTGGTAAGTATATTCTTTTTCATTTATCTGCTCGACCCCTTATTAAGTAGACTCTTTTAATTCAGGTTGTACTTGTTCTTCCTTCCCGTACGTCCATTCGCACCTAGCTTTCGGCTTTAATGCTTAAAATTTCACACAGTTCCAAATCGAAGCTGCGTTCACGTACCTTACTATCCCCGGAACTGCCTTCGCCTCGTTCTTACTTCTTGGATTCCTTGAAATTGGACAGGAGATGTACGCTTATTATTCTTTCAAAAGGTATCATGATAGAGATTGATCCCTTTCACAGTGAGAACCCTTTCAACTACGATTTGAATGATCTTGGTAAGGTCTCTGTTGTTATCATGTTGTATTATATTAATCAAATCGTTATAGATCTCGACCACTTCTGCCTCGCTATCCAACGTGAACTTCATGAGATCACCGCTGTACGTCCATGTCCGCGATAGATTTTATATTTATATTTGCTAAATCTATTTATAGCACACCAGCCCGAATCCCGCTGAATTCATCTTCTCTGCTTGGTACGATACTTTCTTAGCATTAATCATTTATATCCTTGCCCATTCTGTAATAACAGGAACCAGCCGCTCGCACCAGCCGACCGCCGCACCGCCGAACAGCTCGTCGCTGTTAGAGGCCCATACCGTGGTCCTGATGACCTTGGTGAGCCTGGCATGGACAGCGTCAGGAGGACTCTGGTCAAAGGGTGGAAGGACGTCGATGTTATGACTCGCAAGCTGTGACTGCAGCCCGCCACGACCCTGCATGGCTACGATTTGACGTAAGGTTCTCGTTTTTTTAGTCTCTACCCACTTTGGCATTTGCATATAGTTTTGGCATATCAGTAGTTGATCATGGACACCGCTAGGTATTTAGAAGAAAAAAGTAGGGCCCACGTGTGTCGCTTTATCTATTAGTCACTCATTAATTATATTCCAAAAGGCTGCTGTGCAGCTTTTATCTAAACGATAATCCGCGTTCACCCTTTCAAAGCTGTATTTAACTTATAAAACAAGCACATAAATTATTTATGGGCTAAGCGACCTACATTTTATCCAAGGAATACCGCTAGGCGCTAGAGTGCGACCGTTCGACTGCAGCTTTAAGATATTGGGAAGTTTACTGTTAGCGAGCTGTTGAACAAATCGCAATAATCCTTGTAGCAAGTTTGCAATATCCCAAATAACTCAATTTTGATGGCTTTCAAGACAATGAAGTAATTTTGTACTGGAGTGGATTGTGTAAAATTTTAATATCAATACGCGGAGTAGATGTCACTGACGAGGTCGGAATTCGCGATAGACGAGAGCGCATGAACGCAATGTTTTATTATTATTCACATCTAGAGCGACTTCATCGATAATGCTGTCCAATACCTCTTGGGAGATGAACAGGTATGGAAATGGAGCATTTGCTAGCTGGTTAGGCAATCCGGCATCATGACGATTGACGATATTCTCGAGAACTAGATTCGAGTGTTGTGAAAAGGGAAGAAGGATGGGTGGCAAAAAATTCTGGGGATAATATGCTAGTAAATTCCTTTGCAGACTCGTGGGGGCAAAGCGAAGGCGAATGAAGCATAAAAGACAGTGTCCGCTTGGACCAAAGACAAAGCACTGCGAATTACCATAAATGGTAATTGTCAATGGGCGGCTAACGATATATGCTAAGAGAGAGCAAAGCGGTGGCGACAAAGGTATATCAAAGCAACAAGAAAGAAAAAGATATTTGAACAGAGAAAGCATGGAGAAAAGATATTCATCATAGCAAGTCAATTGCCAACGACCTCCACTCGATCAGCAAGACCCAGCGAGAACCACCACCGAGTAGCAATTATGCCAGTACTAACCCGCAGTGCCGCTAGACGCGTTGATACTCGAGCCCAACGCGACGACGATGTCATAATGGTCGTCTCACCCTCCGCGACCGGGCAAGGAAAACATATTCGCTGGTTCGATCGCGACGAGGACTTCGCCCCCCTACCAAGCGCTTTCCCTATGACCAAGGCTCCCGTCATCGCTGCAAACGTTCCGCTGGGAAGTTCGGGCTCTAGTAGCAACTCGCTATTCGGTGGCTCACTGTCATCTCTATCTGATTCATCATTATTCTCGTCCATGTCATCTCTATCGTCGACGTCTTCGAACGGGTCCGGCCACTCTCCTGAAGCTCCCCAAGGCATCTCCAGCCCCAGCCAGCTAACTCCGAAGCGAAAAATCGTGCGTCCTATCCAGCGCAGCCCAGGTGGTGTTATCATCGGGGAGCAGGGCACGCGTTTAGTCTTGAGACATCCTGCAGCCGACGCCATCTCAATGAAGGATGTACAGATCATGAGCGACAAGCGGGAGAGAGAGGTGTTTGAAAATCAGCTGGAACGAATCCAGCACGAGCGTAACCACGGTATCTTCGGAAACAGCAATACCTTTGAGGTCGTCAAGTTACATACGGAGGATACGAGAAGTGACGAGGATATGGACTTCAACGACGAAGAATCAGAGAAGAGCTTTTTTGCAGGACAAGCTAAAGCCACCGACCAGACGATGCAGGCCGTGGGCCCCTATGGCGTCTGGGTCCAAGCACAGGAGAAGCGTGCCCAGAGTGAGTTCTTCAAGCAATGGGAGAGTCGTGGTCTCCGTGCTCATCCTACAGAGCCAGTACTGTAATAAAGGACAGACCGTTTACTTGACTTTCATTTTTCTATGCCCATTATGCCCCATTCCCTATGCCAACGTCTATGCCCATCTGTTCCACTATTTCCTTGATCCTGACCCATTCTTCCTTTATCCCTTCGTTATAGAGCTTCGTTCCTTTCGACCAATCTTATTGTAACATTCTCCTACTATTCCAACGTGATTGGTATTGACATAGGTGCAACACTGTAGAACATACCTGTAGTAATAGTATATTTCTAGTGTAATTTGAACTATTCCTTGCTCCTGCTCAACCACCACATCGAATAAGTTCGTTCTTCAGAGAGCTATTGAATAAAGTGTAAGTGTAAGAAGACCTAAGTCGCAGTGGCTCGGTTAGCGAAGTGTTTGTTGCTGGTATTTGAAAGATATACACTTGCACCCTTCCGCCGAGTATTGGAATTGCTGTGCAAAACATGATTAGTTAAGTACTCTTATTCTCAAGTTCTCTGTTAGTATATCGGTTAGTACACGCGCCTGTCATGAAATATGGTGCGCGCGAAAGCTGGGTTCGACTCCCAGACAGAGAGTTCTTTTTCATCGTTTTTTCTCTGAGCGGAACTAGCTTTATCAATATGTCAATTCACCATGAAATAAGAGGTGTCTTACAAAGGTTGAACGGTAGGCGCTATTACAGCCTTCATTCCTTTGCGTATTTATTTTAACCGTAACCACATAATCGAGGAAGGAAAGTGTGGGGGTGGGAGTTAAATAAACCGCGATATACATCAGTGAAGTGATACATTGTAGGTGTGAACTTCTGGTATATATGCGGTGCGTTCGATACTCGATCTTCCGAAGCATTCTTTGCCTAATAGTACCGATTGAATAGGGCTTTTTGAATTGACGGGAACGAGAATCCAAGAAGTTCTGCCAATGATTCGTTCACTCTTGAGACTATTTTGAATGAACAAAAGGATGGCCGAAAATACTACAGCTCAGCTTGACGCCTGATAAGAAATAGGATTTATAGTTCATTCTGTTGGTTCAGGGAAATAAAGTTGGATATCTCACCGAGGGCTCCGAGGTTCACGACTAGGGTATACTTACATGACCAACCCTGTCCAGCATTGAAATTGAAGTTCTAGCAGAAGGGATAATATGGATGTCCTTATGGTTTGAGATAATAGTACAACTGGTGCTTCAGGTGAAGAGTAGGGCGGTAGGAATCTTGCTCGACAACTTACATGTGAGGAAATGTTATGTTACGAAATTAAAGCGTAGAGAACAGGCCTGGCAGCATGTGCATCAGATTTGAGTTCACGCGTTGTGGTTCTGCGAACCAACAACCTGGAATTCAAAGGTAATATTCTTGGATACGGTTACGAAGTGGAATCTTTTTTAAGGATAGGCTTAAGCAAGCGCGGGGATATTTGAGAATGGCTTCAATAACATAGTACTCACTTACTCTAGTGTGGAATGCCATCATGTTATGTGAGTGCCGTGAGTATTAGTGGTTGAAACACGAAGAATTGCACCTCTTGCTGCGCGATACCATTGAAACTTAAGTCCAAGAGAATTGGAAGCGTTATGGTGGGTATATTGGAGTAAAATACGAAGCCGTCCGCAAGAAAAGAACGCAAATACTAATGAGGGGTGATACAGATATTGATTAAACAGTCCAGGGCGTTTCAAATGGTAGCGCAATAATAAGTTCCGATGGGTATGTGACTTCCCATCTGAAGCTTACTAACAATTTGCAAATGTCTTCTTAACCAGAATACGCTGGGAAAGGCCACGTGGTAAGTAGTTGGCTCATCCCGTTCTCGGTTAATGAAACATGTAGTTGATTAGCTCATATATCTGGAGGCTGAGGCATTTTACAAGCTCGGAGAGGTGGCTCATCCTACATGAGGGCGTGATATTTAATGGATCCAAAGAGCGTCCGACCATGCAGCACACGCCAAAGAAATGCACCATCTACTCATTGATCATTGGTGTACTTCACCTCCCAGACAAGAGGATGGCATTCTTTAGAAGGCAAAAAGGCTCAGAGTTTGATGGTAATCTTGAAACGATATAATGTAGAGCCGACGAACGTGAATTGCTACAAAGAAAGGTTGTTAAGGGCAGATCAGGTAAAGCCATGGTCAGCTTGCAATCGCGGACCGGGTTGCTGTTCAAAGTATGAAAAAAGACCCCAGGGTTTTGAGAGTGTGAGGCAGCCGTGTCCAGAAGTTGAACGCTATTCGTCGAGTTTGGGAAAGACGTTAAATTCATTAGTTTCAAAGGGCTTACTCGTGCATGAGGCACTTGTCGCCACCTGGCAGCACGACGAGCCGATATCATAGATGATAAGGTAGGGTATACGGGAGCGCCAAGACGTACTCAAGTGCATCATCGATGGAGGACGGAGTCCAAGAGGACTTGTCAAGTTCTTGCTATAATACATATAAAGGAAAATCAAGAAATTAGATGTTTGAAGGAGCTGCGCTAAGTCGAGGTGTTGGTTTGTGAGATAGATGTTTATGGACGCCAGGTGAATTGGCTCACTGGCCCTATTCGTGGGTTGGTTCGTTTGACTAGCGCGTTGATTTGATAGAGCCGAGTCCGGATTACTCGGTCCGATTTACCTTTTATTCTAACTTCAATTTCCGGGCTGAAAGGCTTTATGCTCTGTCAGGATCTACCCTGTCTCTTCCAATGACACTTCTACCATTCATTTGGAAACGATTTTAATGTTATTACATTGCTCCGAATTTAAAATGCCGATGACTGTGCCAGAAGAATATGCGGACTGAGTGCACGCACTCTAAGAGTTATTTCAGAGGTAGTATCGAATTTTATGTAGCAATACAGACACATCCTAGAGTAGATTAATATTTATTTTCAAGCGAGTCTTCGTACAGGCGCGTCACAGTGACTGATTAAATAAAGAATTATGTAGTTAGTACCTAAGTATTTCCGATCAGTCACCACGACAAATTTATGCAAGTCAAGAAGCTTTAAAATTGCTTTATGACATCGATATATTAACTAAATCAAAGGTTTTTGAGCAAAATACTGGTCGATTCCTAAACACTTATAAGGCTTAGGTTATTAATACGAAGATCTATTCAACAAACTTAAATGTAAGGGTGCTATTGGTATTTACTACGTAGTAAACTGTTCTGACTGTAACGAAATAAAGTTTTTTGGCTGGACCACCACCAAAGCAATTTTAGATAGAACCCACCATCTTAGAATCGCTGATGCGCTACCTCGCTTGTGTATATATTAGGCTCTCATTTTGATGCTCGATTACCATGGCCAAATGAGTTACTACAACGGATATGACAGATAGGGAAGAATACCGTTCTATTCATCGAGTAACACTTGTCAGCAGAAATAGAACAAGTTGAAACTTCTGGAGGGGTGAAAGGAGCCACAGGAATAATCATAAATATATTAGAAATAGGAGCATAGGAGTACCTCTATTTTCGTTTTGAGTGAAGATATTCTCGAGGAGTGTGTCATCCAGCGGCGTCGCTGTGGACAGGTTAGTGTAATTATGACGCACTGTGAACTCTCCTGAGATCTTAGTCTTTGAAGTGCGCATTATAAGCTTGAAAAAGCAACTAAATTTGAACCTCTTTCTAGGAGCTCCTTCGAAGGTGATATGATAATAAATGAGACGCAATTTCTTCATCAACCGCCAACTGGGTTACAATATAACTGGGTCAGTGGCGATCCAAACTTTCTCATGCTAGGTCTGGAAATTGACTGGCAACAACTTTGAATGGCTGTGGCCTTAATGACTACATATTCACCAAGGCGATCATGATGCGGATATAAGTAAGCGTTAGTATGGGGATGACGGGGATATCAATACTTCGTCCCCTGACCGCAAAGACTTCGTCCGCTGAATGAGCGCCATATTACACAGCGCGAAGCATATGGAGAAGTAGTATCAATAAAAAAGATACCGGCAGGGAGAAAATATGGCTGAACCATCAGGGGAAATCATTAAGAAGAGGTTCAAGTACTGTCATATTTAGTCATTTATCATCATCGTATAGGCATAGTCGAGTGAATATTTATTATAACGGCAATGTACTGTGTAACATATCGGGTGCGTCTTGAAGAGCAAACTCGGCCAACAACTTGAATGAGCTTAAGCATGTGGCCAAAGGTGGTGTGATCATCTGGTGGCGTTCTGGCATTTTTAAACGATTTTCACATTCAAGCAGGTGCCACAATTTGCATGTGCGTTAAAATGATTCAAAATGGGACTACCTCGTGCATGTGGGAACGTATGGATTTTAAAAAGTGGGTAGCTTCCGCTATTCTTCATTTGTAGGGCTCAAGTCGTAAAACAAAGGAATAAGCCCGATTCCAATGACTAATGCAATTGTCACGAGACTTTGCTTTTGGATACCAGCACTCGAACAGTTTTGTTCAGAACGTCCTAATTTATGCACCATATCGACTATAGACAGGTGCCCGAGTCTACATTGATGATGCTAACTTGCATTGATGATGGGCAGCAGTTGCTCAAGGGCAATACCCGTCGAATACGCGCACCGAGATATAAGTCGCTCTATAAAGACCAAAGGGAGAAGTTGTTGATTAAAGGAATGTCACCGGCGAGAATGGTAGCACTGAGATCATCGAGTGGCAGCAACAAGTCTATGCTTCACATCCCAAGTTAATCCAACAGTCGCTAGGCAAAGGATGACTGGAACCTTCCAACGCGACAGCACAGGAGACAGAACTATAAATTGTATTGATAATGCTCCATCCATGCAAGATGACAATACTTTCTCCGAGGCGGCCAACAGATGGCCGTATTATCGACGCACTGAAGGCGCTCGAAAGAGAAAATAGAGATACAAAACCAAGAGAGAAGACCAGGCTCGACCGTCCCGTAAGAAATGGAAGTAGTAGTGGTGAGAGGAGGGACGTTGTTGATGGTGGTGATGGTGGTGGTGTTTCTCCACATGCAATATTGAATCCTCCATACCAGGGTGATGATAAGCGCATTAACAGCATAGATTCTCTGATTGGATATCGAATATTCGATTTGTCACTATCAGCAAAAGCCAAGTTCACGGAGGTTCAGGACCGGCTGAACCAGGCGCTAAATTACAAGGAGACCATATTTGTCATAGTCGAGGAAGATGGGATGGATGCTGGGATGGTCAGAAGCAGAAGCAGTTCGGAGAGTTGAAACTTACATAGATGAGGCTCAGGGGAGGAGCCTTGGCACCGCTAAAGCTTATGTTCACCTACGCACTATACTATATTCATACAGGAGATTAACGTTATATTCGCAAGATTTAAAGCGGAAGGTGACTCAGATGGGGGTACTTACTAACTCCGAGTTCAGCTTGGATTTGAATTCGACGTGTGTTTTTTCCGCAGTTCCGTTAGGATTGTGGAGGTAGGAGGTAGGGAGGGAGGATGAAGGTGGTAATCGCCGTATGGTGATGAATTAATCCCCAGTGGAGAATATGTTGGCGCGATCGAATCGCATTGAGAGGTTTCTGGGAGGATATTACCAAGTAGCTTGAGAATCGGATAGCTGCATTAGCTATACCACCAAAGCTTGA